>SRPS01000072.1:0-107554 GCA_018360175.1 Claviceps arundinis | reverse complement strand
TGTTGTTGTTGTTGTTGTTGTTGTTGTTGTTGTTGTTGTTGTTGTTGTTGTTGTTGTTGTTGTTGTTGTTGTTGTTGTTGTTGTTGTTGTTCAGCTTGACGATGGAGCTGGCGACGCCTGCCTTGCTGAGCGGAGCCTATGGAGATATAAAAAGACTTGATGGCTCTATGGAGAGGACACACAGCGCAGGTGGCAGAACGAGAAAAGTGATGAGGTTGAGGTTGGGCATCGACGGCGTGAAACATGTAGTATTTAGGTCATGAGTTGGGCTAGCCGGTGTCCTCTTGGCTTTTTGTCATTGTCTAGCGTCGTCTTGCTACTCTATAGCCCCGATTCGACATTAGGTGAAACATCCATAGAGCTGGCATTTTTAGGTGTCCGTTGTTGGCGGAGCCGAGCGTTGCCGCTGCGAAGCCGTCTTCGTCCAGTCATAGCAGGTGATTCCTCGTCATCGTCGTACGCGGCCGCCTGTGCAGCATGGAGTCGCGCTTCATCTAGGTCGCTGACATCACTTGGCCGGTCTCGCAGCCATTGCATGCGCGGACCGGACCGAGCTCGCTCTGATACTCGGAAGCCATAGATTTTAGGCTGGTAGACGTGGCCGGGACCCAGACCGGGGCCGATGTTTCGGGCGTACATGCCGTTGACCAGAGGCTCGTCGTTGGGAACTCGTGATGTCGACATGCTGAACAGCACTTCCGTACCCCGTTTCGTCAGATCGTATTCGGGAAAGGTGAGGAGAAAGAGCGAGCCAAAGGTACGGCCGAAGAAGGCCCCGTCGACGGTTTGGAAACGGCTGTTGGGAGGAACGTATACGTCCAGACAAGACGGGCAGAACAGCTTGACCGTGTCTTCGCCAGGAATGTCTGATAAGCCGACGGGCAGGGTCCTGGCCTGCTCGCAGTTTGTTCGTGGGCAGCAGCCGAAATGGCCCGCCTCATACTTTTGGCTCATTTGTTGAATGCCGACGCGAGAACATATGAAACGCTGATGAATGAGGCCGTATAGCATCTCCGCAGACGATTCAATGACAGAAAGGTCGCTAGCCATTCTGCTGTGACGCCGTCGGCTCCCCATGCGCCCTTGACCTTCGCCAAGGCCAGACTCATTGTCATCCTCTTCTTCGTCCTCCTCGTCTACATCGACGTCCTCTTCAGGTTCCACATCCAAAATCATCTGTCGGGAGGGGAGAGAGAGAAAGAGAAGAACGGATTAGCGGATTACTCAGTGAGACAGAACACGGCTTCTCTTGCAAGACAGGGGAAATAAGAAGGAGCAAGAGCCGCCAAAACATACCTCTAATGCTTCTTTGTACATGGCGACTTGTATTTGCAGACCCGTCAAATTGAAATCATCCTCAATAAATTCTTCCGTCACCTCGGCGAAGTATTCATGGCCCAACAGGGCGCAAAAGCTGGAGACCCAATTTTCGGGCGCGCCGGAATCTGAAGACATGGCGACGATGGAACCGAGATGGCTTGATGGCTCGTCGAACGCGGGTTGAGATATTTCCGTTACAGATTCGGTACGCGATACAACTTGTCGTGGAGGGGCACACTGTCGATGGGCCGCAAAAGCTCGTCAGGGTCGAGGTGGAGTGGTTGGGCGGCGCGCGTCCCGCAGATGAGCAGGCAGATAGATGACAGTCGGGCAGCACGATTGGTAAACGATGAGGAAGACTGATGGCCGTGAAGTCCGTATCGGAGTCGATTAAGGGATTTGAAATTCCACAGTGCGAAGCCGTCGAGTCTGCGGCGCAACGAGCAGAAGAGCTGTGATTTGATAAAACTGGTGCGTGCGCCTTGTGAATCGTGAATCGTGAATCGTGATGAGCGAGCGAGGGGGGGGTTGGTCAACGTTGACCAATAGCCGACGCGTCCTGTCAGACATTAGTGGGTGCTCACTGCTGAGAAGTCCTAAAACGCTAGGCGGTGAAGTGAGGCAAGAAGCATTACTGAGCAGTGAGGTGAATTACACAAACTATTTTGGGAGCACGACGAGAATAAAGAGACCAAACATGACCAGAATCCGTCAGATAACATAAATAATCCCAGTCATCAAATCAATACATAACTCAATCATCATATCTTATCATACCTCATCAATAACATCGTGAATCTGACACGTCCCCGCCGCCGCTTGGGTGGGCGCTGGTGCCTGGTTTTGCCGCTCCCGAAACCGCCTTCAAAACCTCCCGATACTCCTTCCATCGCGGTCCGGACAGCCATGGCTTTGCCGCTCGGCTTGATTTCGAGGATCCAAGGACCTCAAGTCTCTCGGTCATGGGAAAAAGCCATGAAAAAGACACTGGTGCCCTTTCTCGCATGGCGTCACCCACTACACACCGCGCAGCAGAGGCGGCACTCTCTGCCATCTGTCGGCATTGCAAAGCCAGGCCCAGAAGGGAATCCAGACATTCAAGCCTTCCGGCAGGCGGCCTTCATACCAAAGAAACCTTTGTTGTTTCCAAGAGGGGCAGGTTCCCCCGCGAAACACTTGTCTATGACCTCCATTACTCGATTGCTAGGTCTAGAGTGGCCTTTCCCCTACGAGCTCATTAGGGGGTCCAGAGAGCAAGATTTGATATCCAGTTTCATCGATTTCCTTCGGGACAGCGAACACCGTGCGGATCGGGATATGGAAGTTATGCTCCGGTCAGCTGTGAAGGAAAACCCGGACCTCGATTTCTATCAACTATACGCTCCATATCGGCTACTTATCAAGGCCCTCGAGTTTAATGTGGCGCGTGATTCGGCCGTACGAGATCCAATACAATTATACATTGCGCAATGTCCTCTCTCGGATCTGCCTCTCTCACTACAAGAAAAACTTGCAGCGCCCGAGCTGGTAACGCGCGCCGGGAAAGGTGACATCTACAGCTCATCAATCTGGCTAGGTACTGAGCCTACCTATACGCCATTGCACAGAGACCCCAATCCGAACCTGTTTTGCCAAATGTGGAGGCAAAAGGTCGTAAGGCTTCTGCCTCCTTCTACAGGCGACAGAGTGTTCTTCGAGATTCAGCAGCAGATCCAACAGCAGGGGAATAGCCGCATCAGGTCTGCTGAGATGATGCAAGGGAAAGAAAGGCTTGCTCTACACGATGCAATATGGGGAAATGATGCGCCACCCGACAGCATGTGCGAGGCTGAGCTAGATCCTGGCGATGCTCTCTTCATCCCGGAAGGCTGGTGGCATTCGGTGAAAAGCAGGGAGTCGGACGGATTTATCAATGTTTCTGTGAATTGGTGGTTCAGGTGAGCCAGATGCTGCAATGAGAAATTTATTCCTGTGCCTAGATATCCTATCATGACTACCTATGATGTTCTGCCCTCGAAAGCACACAGTGTGTCACCTCCTCATCGGGACACCGTGGCAGCCCCTCCGCTCCGGTCCAGCCTCTTCGCGCGCGTCATGTTAGTGGGGCATGAATTTTCTCAACCTCCACCCAAAGCAACTCAGCCGGGGCTCAAGAGACCATTTTGCCGCCCAAAAGCCTGCCCAACACCAACGATTGCGAGGCGACGCTTACTCTTCGTTGCCCAGTCCACACCGAGGTTTGATCTCATCTTCTAGGAGCCCATCAGGCAGCGAACCTCTTTTCCAGGAATCCAGTACCAACGAGGGGGTAATATCTACTTCAATCGGTCGGCCGGTCTTTGCGCCTTCTCCTCCCTCCTTCACAACGAGCACAACAAGCACACCGAATCACGCATCGTTGCGGTCATTCCCTCGCAATCCGTCGATATGTCGAACCTCAATTCTTGGGAAGACGATCCCTCCGCTCAGGACGAAAACTTGTCGCGGAGAGCTCAGCAACAGCTCAACATGAATCCAGGCCAGCAGGCATTTCGACCCGGCGTCGCTTCCTTCCAGCCCACCGCTCAAACATTCCAACCTGGCCAAGCATATGGCGGTGGCTTTCCGAATCAGTACCAGCAACAGCAGTACTATCAACAAGGCTACTACCCTCAATATGGCGGCGGGCAGCAGCAAGGCTTCAACCAGTACAACCAAACCCCCGGATACGGTGGTGGATACAATCAAGGCTACAATGCCCAGCAGGGTTATGGTACGAAACAGTCACGCAGCCATATTTCTTTGAGGCGAAAACTCGAGGCATAGACGATTTGGACTAATCTGATGTGTGTCTAGGGGGAGGTTATCCTCAGCAGGCCCAGCAACAGCAACCTCCTGCGCAATCCGCTGCCCCTACTACTCCTGCCGCCGCTGCAGATGCAAATGTTGATGCTGATGCAGCCGCGGCCCCAGCTGCTCCCAAGGTTCTGACCCAGGAAGGTGGTCCGAAGGTTCTGAGCATCGGAGGCGACGCCCCCAAACCCAAGGCCAAGGTCCTGTCGATTGGAGGCCCTGCGCCAGCCAAAGAAGACGCAAAGCCCGAAGCCAAGGCCGACCCGACGGATAAGCCTGAGGATGGACAGAAAGCCACGGCGGCCAAGGCCATCGAGAAGACTGGCGAGAAGGCCGGCAAGGCCGGCTCGGGCAAGGCTTCTGGCCAGAGCTCACCGACACCCTCGGGAAGATCGAGCCCTTCTGGAGCTGTTGACAAGAAGACTCAACGTGAGATTGATGCTGTGGCTAAGGAACAGACAGCCGACGTTGATGAAGCAACGCTCAAGGAAGTTTATGGAAAGGAGCATGTCAACATCATTTTCATCGGCCACGTCGACGCCGGTAAATCCACTCTAGGAGGCTCTATCCTCTGGACTACGGGCATGGTTGACGAACGAACCATGGACAAGTACAAGAGGGAGGCCAAGGATCTAGGCAGAGAGTCGTGGTATCTGTCATGGGTCATGGACTTGACCAAGGAAGAGCGTACCAAGGGCAAAACTGTCGAAGTTGGCCGTGGCTTCTTTGAGACGGAGAAGCGCAGATACAGTATTCTGGATGCTCCTGGCCACAAGACATATGTGCCCAACATGATTGGCGGTGCTTCGCAGGCTGATGTCGGTATCTTGGTCATCTCGGCTCGCAAGGGAGAATACGAGACTGGGTTTGAACGTGGAGGCCAGACGCGTGAGCACGCCATGCTGGCAAAGACGCAGGGCGTGAACAAGCTGATTGTTGCCATCAACAAGATGGACGACACCACGGTGGAGTGGTCTCAAGAGCGTTACAACGAATGCACGACCAAGTTATCCCAATTCTTGAAGGGCACTGGCTACAATCTCAAGACGGATGTCTTCTTCATGCCTGTTGCCGCGCAATCGTCATTGAACATCAAGGACCGACTACCCGAGGGGCTTGCACCCTGGTGGAGCGGCCCGTCATTGTTGGAGTATCTGGACGGCATGAACGCCCTTGAGCGTAAGCTCAACGCGCCATTCATGATGCCCGTCAATGCCAAATACCGAGACATGGGCACTATGTGCGACGGCAAGATCGAGGCCGGTGTGGTCAAGAAGGGCATGTCGCTCGTCATGATGCCTCGCAAACAGTCAGTCGAAGTGTCAGCACTCTACGGCGAGCAGGAAGAGGAGGTGCCTATCCTGCAATGCGGTGACCAAGTCCGAATGCGTCTCAAGGGAGTGGAGGAGGAGGATATTTTGCCAGGATTCGTGCTGTGCTCGCCCAAGAGATTGGTGCACTGCGTGGCCGAGTTTGAGGCACAGATTCGCATTCTGGATCTCAAGACCATTCTGTCGTCGGGCTTCAACTGCGTTCTTCACGTGCACTCGGCTATTGAAGAAGTCACGTTTGCTGCTCTTCTGCACAAGCTGCAAAAGGGCACCAACCGGAAGAGCAAGGCGCCGCCAACACATGCCAAGAAGGGAGACAGCATTATCGCACGAATGCAAGTCATTGGCGGAGCTGGCTCAGTGTGTGTGGAAAAGTTTGAGGATTACCCCCAGATGGGCCGATTCACGCTCCGTGATCAGGTACGTACAAGGTTTTCTCCCTGCCTCAAATACGTGCAGCGGGATGGAAGGGACGAAAAAACGAAAAGCGGTAGAAAAGTTCATGCTAACTCTCTATATAGGGACAAACCATTGCTATTGGTAAAATCACCAAGCTCATCACACAAGATGATTAAAATCCCCCAATCTGCGACGACAAATCGGGGTAACGAAGTGATGAGCAGCAGCAGCTATGTTGCATGGCCGGAAGTGGCGATATCCTTGGGAGGAGGGCTAGCGTCGGATACCATGTGAGATGTGCAAGTCGACGTGGAGGAAGTTGTACAACTGTCACATCGACGACGAAAAAAAGGAGGCCGGTTTGCAAGGAATGACGTAGCACGAGAAAAGGACGGACCTGTTTTACGAAGATCTCGTTTCAGATGGGCACGAAACGAAGGAGGCCTACGTCGTAGATATGCCAGGTATAGATGAGAAAAGAAAAGACCCCCAAAAGAGTAGAGATGAGATGTAAATGAGGATCGTTATCGGATACATACGAGACGTGGACGAGAGGCACAGGCGCAATGCATGGGTGACATGCAGCTAGATTGTGCTTGGTGTATCGACACTAAGATAGATGTGGAAGCCTGGTTGATACCTCGGCCTAAAATGGTAGAGGGACTGGATGCTGGGTACGTGCATACATGAGGTCTATGTACATACATACATACATACATACATACATACAAGTAAAGTGAGCAGCAGCAGCACAGGCAGCAAAATGCCGAGGAATGGCTTGTTCTTGGGCACCGCGGTCAGACAAACGCCGGGCGGACACGGGACGGCGTGCTCAGCGCGGGGCCGGAATCGACGCGGGACAACAAGATAAAGCGGAATTCGGCACGACTTCTCGAGTACCTACTTTTTGTGTGTCTGTTATGTATCTCTTGTGCGTTGTTTGTATGCCTACTATCCCATGAATCTCGTGTCGACTCATGTCTTCTTAATTTGAACAATCACGTGGATTACATAGGTACCCGAGAACGACTTGACCTGTTAACGTCTGTACATTCCTTTTTATTCTCCCACATTGCCTATTTTTATGTACATTGTACATACAATGATACATACTATGATACCTATTCTGCTTCTCACATGCCTACTCTCGAGTCTGCCACCGCCCTGAACCGACAACGGATATGAACCGCTAGGTGCCTGGTTACAGCGGTCCCGCAAACACCACACACGCCGCCATGACACATAGCTTCCGCATCCTGACGGCATCAAAACAACGCCAGCCAGCTAGCCAGCCAGGGGAGGCCCCTACAAGTTTGTGGGGGGTGGCCGGCCACTCAAACCCGGGGTAAAGCGACCAGAACCGCCCCCTTCCCCCACAGAAGACAACATCAATTGGGAAAAACTGAAGGCCTAGACTAGGTACATACGAGAATGAACCGGAAGATGCTCAATTTTATGGGGACGGCAGATTACCTTGTTCGTCGAGTCTATTCTATTTTCGTCATTTTGCACTCCGTACATGAACTACTTGACCTATTCTAGTTCATGCTTCGGAGGGGGCTCCTGATTCACATGGAAATGGCAGGGTGGCCGAGAGGGCAAGAAAAGACGCACCCGAGAAATGGAAGGGCCCAGGAGCCTGGAGGAAGGGAACTTGGAAGACAGGAAAAATGGGGTTTGGGGAAACACGGGGAACGGCCCAACGGGTAATTGCGTGGGGATTAAGGTATGGAGGTATACTGCCGCGGGGGGAAAGTGGTCGCGTGCGCTAATGAGGTATGTTCCTATCATCTATGCCATAGACGGGCTGATTCAGTTGATGGCAGAAACTGAAAGGAAGGATGAGAGAGAGAGAACAAGGAGAAAGAAGAAAAGCGAGAGACGAAACTGGAAGCACGAAACAAGAAGCAGAAGAGTAGGACAGACGAGAGCATTGTGATGCTGATGCTGGTGCTGATCATACCGAGGACGATATCAACGATGCTGATGCTGACGATCGAAGCCATATACCTAGGTAGGTACCTACACTGGCAATGATAGCAATCCATAATACAATACATACAAGTACATAGTAAGCTCGTAACAAGCGAGAACAACGCGGGCAAACTCGGAGCAACTGCACAATCTCTCAGAGTCTCTGCAGGTCATGTGCCCTCGGTCCCTCCGCAGCTTTACCCCACACGCACGAGCCAACGACAAAATGCGGGGAGAATAAGCGGACCCCCCTCGAGGTTTGTTCTCCGGTCCAAATTCGTGGGCTTGCGCCGGACAGCCGCACTGCCACCGTTTCCATGTCTCTTTTTCCCTTCACGGTGCCGTGATTGGGTGTCGTGACAATTATGCTTGCGCCGGTCGAAGGTTTTGCGGCGCGGGAAGGGGGGGTCGTCTTTGTTGTAGAGTTCGTCGGGACAGAATATAAGAAGGGGAGGGGCTGCCGTGTAGCAACGATGGAGTCTTGAAATGAGATCGTTGAGCCAAACCCGTTTTTTTATCATTACCGAGGTGCTGATTTATTTTTTATTTAACTCTTCTTTCATCATCTTGTCGAATCTCTGAGTTCCGCATGCTGGTTGTGTGAGAACTACCTAGTCACTGATTTTTCCAAATTGCCGAGTTACTCCTCTGCACACGAGTGAGTCCAGTCGCCCCCATGGCCCTGCCGTTCTCTGACGTCGACTTGATTCGACGTTGAATGGCACGACATTCACGGAGCAGACATCCAACTGACCTACTCTGCAGTGGTTGCCAGCGTTAACAAGACGGCTCTACACCCAAGTGGTGTGCAGTGAGCTTTCCCCCATCTCCCTACATCTTTCGTCAGATAGACGTTTTTTTTTTATATATCTTTCTCGGTAGTCGGCTAACCAAGGCTCCGTTTCGGATAGGCCTCATCACCACCACACGGAACTGGAAGAGGAGCTTCACGAGACAGCCCACATTGACTACGACCGCGTCGCCATTGTACGTCCACCTGTGCTACACCTCGCGAGTCGCCACGTCGCGTCCGTTTCGTATTTAGCTGACCAGAAGCCCTGTGTTAGATACCCAATCCCTCCGTCGCCGCGCTCTACGAAGATGCGCTCGTGTACGAGACAGGCTCGGCCATTACCTCGAGCGGGGCTCTGACGGCGTACTCCGGCAAGAAGACGGGGCGGTCGCCGCTGGACAAGCGCATCGTGGAGGAGCCGAGCTCAAAAGACGATATTTGGTGGGGGCCTGTGAATAAGCCGATGAGTAGCGAGGTTAGTCGCCATCACATGCTTTCGCTTTCGTTTTTTTGCCGTTCGCGGACAGCCATCACATGTTTTGCGCGACGATGGCTTTGCTTTTACTTGCCGCATCCTTCCGAGGATTGCCCCACTTCCGGGCTGTTCTCGCGCCGGTTCTAGTGCGGAAATAAGAGTGCATGCTGCATGGGCCACGTGCTTGAAACAACCTCCTCCTTTGGCGGGGGCATCTTGATGTCTTACATGTCTCACGTCGTTGGATCTTATGCCTCGCGACTTTCCCTTGCGCCGATCTGCTTGCCCCCTTTGAGTCTTCCTCTATTGGAGTCTTTCATCAGTTCATATCACTAACATAACACACCACAGGTCTGGAAAATTAACCGCGAGCGCGCTGTCGACTACCTCAACACCCGCAACCGCATCTATGTCGTCGATGGCTACGCCGGATGGGATGAAAAGTATCGCATCCGCGTGCGCGTCATCTGCGCTCGTGCCTACCACGCGCTCTTCATGCGCAATATGCTCATCCGCCCACCGCGTGAGGAGCTCGAGCACTTCCACCCAGACTACACCATTTACAATGCGGGATCGTTCCCTGCGAACCGCTACACCGAGGGCATGACATCCCCCACGTCAGTAGCCATCAATTTTTCACAAAAAGAAATGGTCATCCTCGGGACAGAGTATGCAGGCGAAATGAAAAAGGGCGTCTTCACGGTGCTCTTCTACGAGATGCCCGTCAAGCACAACGTGCTTACGCTGCACTCCTCCGCCAATGAGGGCCGCAACGGCGACGTAACCCTCTTCTTCGGCCTCTCCGGCACCGGCAAAACCACCCTCTCTGCAGATCCCAACCGCGCGCTCATCGGCGACGACGAGCACTGCTGGAGCGACCGCGGCGTGTTCAACATCGAGGGCGGCTGCTACGCCAAATGCATAGGCCTCTCCGCCGAGAAGGAGCCCGATATCCACGGCGCGATCCGGTACGGCTCCGTGCTAGAAAACGTTGTCTTTGACCCAGATACCCGCGAAGTAGACTACGACGATGCCACCCTCACGGAAAACACCCGCTGCGCATACCCAATCGAGTACATCAGCAATGCCAAGATCCCATGCCTGTCCGAGCATATGCCCACCAACATCATCCTGCTCACCTGCGATGCTCGCGGTGTCCTGCCCCCCATCTCGAAGCTCGATCGCTCGCAAACAATGTTCCACTTCATCTCGGGGTATACCTCCAAAATGGCTGGCACTGAGGACGGCGTCACGGAACCGCAGGCCACGTTCTCTAGTTGCTTCGCGCAGCCCTTCCTGGCGCTGCACCCGATGCGGTACGCCAAGATGCTGGCTGACAAGATTGAGCAGCACGGGTCTAATGCCTGGCTGCTGAACACGGGCTGGGTAGGCGCTGGGTTTGCTCACGGCGGGAAGCGCTGCCCCCTGAAGTATACGCGTGCGATTCTGGACGCTATTCACTCGGGGGAGCTCGCGACTGTGCAGTACGAGACATATGGAGTGTTTAATCTGCAGGTTCCGATGACGTGTCCGAACGTGCCGGATGATTTGCTGAATCCGGAAAAGGCATGGACGGCTGGCTCGGAGAGTTTCCAGGAGGAGGTGCGGAAACTGGGGAGGTTGTTCCGGGAGAACTTTACGAAATATGAGAGTGAAGCGACGGAGGATGTTGTCAAGGCGGGGCCGGATGTGTAAGGTGTGTCATGCTATTATGTGTCAATGACTTGGGGCTCGGGATTCGGGAGGCGGGCGCCTATGCAGAGTGTCCCGACAAGGCATTTCCGTCTTCTTCTCCCTCCTTTGGCTCTTTAACTTTTCGAGGTGCTTTCATTCTTTGGCTCTTTATCATGACGTAACCGTAGGATGAAACAGGTTTTCGTCCAATGACCTGTATTTTTTGTTCGCGCTTCTACTGCAACTACGCGGCGTTTGGCTGTTTTCTCCCTCCACCTCATTTGTCTGGGTACAGAGGGAAATGTAACTTATCATGTTTGACTGACAAGTTAGACAAATCGAAACTGATCAACCTCATTTCGTCAACCTGAGCCATTTCTCGGAGAAGTGTTTCACGTGTTTGCGCACCTTGGTGTGAGTTTCTGTGCTTTTCTTTCTGAATAGCTGTGCTTTGAAGGCAAGGCGGAGAGAAACACGGCTGCCATGAGCCGGAATAAGCAAATGAGGCAAGCCATCAAAACTCGGGCGCTGGCAGCGGCATTCCCCTTGGGGTTCTCTCAGTTCGTACGGGAAGTGATGAGTGCGATCCCCAAATTACAGCGTAGCCAAAACTCACCTCGTCGTTATCACAATCCAGCGACTATACTGTGCGCACATGTGCTGCCATGTTTACCTGAACCTTGCCCAATTGGCCATGTTGCACGCTCTCTGCCAATATATCCTGAACGAGATGCTACATGCCTTGATTGCCATGTGCCTGTCTTAGGTAGTAGAAACCTCATATTCCCACGTGTCGCATTCAACAAAAGCTATTTCAAGACCAAGTTTGCCTAACTTTTCGCCCGCTCGAAAGCAGTAATACAGTAATACGGTTGTAATGCATGGCTGTTGGCTTACTAGCCCACTTCTTCTGTGACTCCTGGTACAACTTACAAGTCGTATAAGTACTTACATACATAGTCGCAGCTTACTGCATACAGGCCGATTAAACATGTAGGTATTACGCCTTCCCGCCCCCGGCACATACCTAAAAGTCCGCCACTGCTAATCAATCGCAACTCGACCAATAAGAGCCGTTGTCATCCTGTATCTCAACCTACGCCACCCCAAACAAAACTTCCGGGGCATCGTATACCTAATCGGCAGAGGGGGGCGCCAATGCCAAAAAAGGTATGCACCGCCGCCACCACACCCAACTGTTCGGTATCACCACATGGGATCCTCGTTATTGTGCCGCAAGGGAAAAAAAAATAAGAATAAGAAGGCTGCGGGCTGGCCTCCTTTGTGTGACACGACCTGTTCTGTAAAGGGGAAAAGAGGGAGGGGGGGGTTGAAACGATAGGCCCTTGTAGATTGGATGCTCTGAGTGTATACACGCCCGTAGAGTGTCTATATATGTTACGCTACGTGTGTACCTATGCCAACCTGTAGCGGTGAGTCGAAGTGCATGTAGCAGGATGTAATCGTATTGCATGTCTGCTCAAGGAACAGAATGCAGGACAAGAGGAGAAATGACAGCTCATGTGGATATAGGGGTGTTTCATTTTGTGATCTGTCTGTGAAAAGTCTGATTCGAGTGTGATTAGTATGTATGATTACATGGATTCTATCTGAATATCTGGGTATATACTTGTACACAGTGTCACCCCATCGCTACGAATAAGCGAATGGTCGTTTAACTTTTCCCTGCCTAGAAAGATCATCTGAAAAAGAGATATGAGAAGGGAAAAAAAATATATATATAAATTAGTAAGAAGTAAACTCGCTTGCATCATATTCAGCCGCGGCAACATGTGAATGAACTTAAAAGGTCCTTGCCAAGGAAAATCCAACAGCCTATGCGTCATGTCGTCGTATACAAAAAATTGAGCCATCCGCTCCAGAGAAAAACTTGCTCTCATACACCCCGTTTTAGTATGTATATCGGAAAAGCTTATTCTCCTTGTCTGTCAGAGTACTCCAGACGTCCGGAGACAAGTACTGCTCCTCAGTTTCTCTGCTGCGGTCGTCGCGCCGCTTGTTGGCCCAAACGTAGTAGAAGAACAATAGCAAGGTGGTACCAACGCAACCGGCTTGCGTCCCCAAGACGGCCATCTTGGCGGGCCGGAAGCCGGGGGCGTCGTGGGCCTGGAACGTTTGGGGCCCGATGATGTTGCCGATGGAGAAGGATCCTGATACCAGAGCGGCGGCAAAGGCACGCTTCGTTGCTCCAGCACAGTTGACGACCGTCCACTGTCATGATGTGGTCAGTTTGGGATTCTGTGTTTCTCCTTGAGAAACTGTGCACATGACTCACGTTGTAGAATATAGCGAGGGGGGCTACCACGGCGTTGACCAAGTAGATACCGGCCAGTATACCCACCCTATTGGAGGTGGGCAAGAATGACATGAGAGCACCGCCAATGATGCTTAAGCATAACTCAGTTAGTCGACAATGTGTCTTGATTGTTCGAACAACGTTGGGGAGACAAAGGGGACTTCCACTCACGCAGGAATGATGCAGGCAATGATCCAGGCCCATCGTTGTGACTGTTTGCGGACGCCAAAACCAACAATTAACGTGAAAGCTATGCTGACGAGGCCAGAGGGCATGTTAAGAAGAGCGGCATTCTTGGAAGCACGATCTTGGGGCTGATCGGAAAGGATGTTTTTGATGAGGGTGGACGAATATGTGGTGATGACGCCGCTAGAAATGGAGATCAGGATGACAGATAATAGCAGCAGGTATATTTGAGGATCCCCAAGAGCCTCGAGGATTTCCTTGTAACGAAACTTGCGGCTCGAGATACCGGTTTGGTTGACAGACACGTGCTTCAGTAGAGCGACCTTTTCGGCATCGGAGAGCCATTTGGCCTTCATCGGCGTGTCAGGAATGAAGAGAAAAGTGCAGATACCGAGAACGACAGTGAAGCAGCCCAGCGTGACAAACATTGTCCGCCATCCGGCAAGCGCGGCACCAGGCGTCATGTGCTGGAAGCCAAATGAGACGAGACCGCCAAGAATTTGGCCAAGACCGAGACCAAGATACCAAAAGGAGAATCTGGGTGCCTGCTCGGACTTGGTGTACCACTGACTGCTGATGAGCATCAACGAAGGCGCAATGGTGGCTTCAAATATACCGAGAAAAATACGTGACGCCAGCAGACTCTGGTAGTTGTGAGCTGCGGCACCACAGGCAGTGGCCACGCCCCAGAGGGCCACGTTGGCACCCAGCCACTTAGCAGCAGGTATAACTTGAAGAAAGTAAACTACAAGTTTCGAGGCTGCTGTTAGCAAGGAAGCCATACGAGTTGGAGAGGCCATGATACTTACTATTTGGAATCTCAAAGCACAAAAGACCGACAAAGAGAAACGTGGCAATATTGGAAAAGTCATTTCCAGAAAGATTGAGGTCCTTGTTGAGACCCATGACTGCTGCGTACTATCAAGCACAATCATCAGTCTTCGGGTCGCCAATGCTTTACTCAAATATCCAATGATACTCACGTTCAAGATGACTTTGTCAAGGAACTGCATTGTGTAGCATAAAAACATAAGAGGGACAATGTGCCAGTCAATTTTGCGGCGCAGAGCATTCAGATTGACGGCATCGACCCCAACGGTCTCTCGATGGTCATTAAGGAACTTCCAGGCGGCGTCGACATTGGTGACGCCAGCAGTTGGTAAGAAGGCCGGCGCCTTGTCGCTCGAGGTTGAAGAAGAAGCAGTCTGGGGAAGATCCTCGTTCCTCTTCTCATCGCCATTGCACGACATGGCGCCTGCTGGATGATGAAAGTGTCGCGTGATGTCCGAGCGATGGAGACCGAGAGTGAAATTGGTCTAGGCGAGTCTTGAGTCTTGAACACGTCTTGACAAGGCCGGTGGATGTTGTTAAAGATAAAGAAATGAAAGAAAGGCCAAGTAGAGATCCGGTGCTGGATATCTTCGAATGTCACAGGGCATGAGCAAGTACCACGGCGTCAAAGTGGCTGGAGGGTGTAAACCGGTATTCTGGTAGACGGGCCAAAGCGTTCGTACGACAGTGAGGAATGGACCGTGGCGCGCAAGAACCCCGAATTGCGAGTCCACGTCTCCTGACGATCTTTTTGAAGCAACTCGACTTTGCTTTCCAACAATGCCGCATGAAAGCCATGAAAGCAGCCATAGGAAGTGGTCGCCGGCAGCCACACGGGAACGGAGGGTGTTTAAAGAGACGACAGCCCTCGGGCAGACAGCGGCAGAGCAGCGACGGCGTTGTCCGCTTTGTCCCATGCGCAAGGTCTAATGGGGCCAATTTGTCTCGACTACACGCAGGGGAAGGAGCGACTCAAAACAGAAAATGCGTGCCAGTTGTACGGCAGTCCAGTTGAAACTTGACGGCCGGAAGTTGGAACAACAGCTGTGAACGGATGGAGCGTGGCGTGCGGTTTCCGTGGGCTGGACGCGACGAGGATGGCCGACGCCTGATTGGCTGGCTGGTGCTACGGGCACACCAAGTCGCTAGACCGAACTACGGTGTAGTAGCTCGGAGGGGAAGCACGCACCATGCATCATTGCATTATGTGTACCTACGTGTGCGAGACACTGTGTGCACTGTGTGCAACTGTGGCCGTCGCTCTAGGTACCTAAGTCCATGATGGTACATAAGTTATAATAATAAAGGGGGACAAGTTGACAACACAACGAGGTCCAACAAAACTGCCAAGCAAGCTCACTGGACTTCATTCTTGGCCAAATCCACATGAATGCGTGCGGATGCATAGTGATTCGCTGCGCCTCGTGTTTTTTTGTGTGTAGTACTGTACACAGCATCGAACCGGTCGTCCGTGCCAACGATCCATGCGAGAACTCCATTCGAGGATCTCCAATCGCAGCTGCAGTCGGACTTGACCATGACGAAAAGAAACATCCGGCTGGAAGACAGTAGGCAAACGGCAGCCCATGCACTGTAATGTACATCGTGCTTGCTTATTAACTCGGCTCAGGAGTCAGGAGTCCAGGACTGCAACGATTTCACCGGGTAGCTCCAAATCTTCAAACTTAATTCGTATTGCGAGTTGCACTCTTTGTGGCCCTAGCAAGATCTCGAGAACTCGAATCGGAGCAGAGCGTACTCTACCATTGGTCAGCCGCCAGAGTCGCATCGCGGGCCATTTTCGTTTCCGAGCGGGATTCACTTTTCACCATTTTTGTGCTATGTATAGGGTATGTACGCGCATAGAAATAACAAACGTCAACGATTTGGTTAAATCCTGCGCTATGGGAATTGGCGGGGAAAAACTTACATACAAATTCCAGTCGGCCGAGCGAATCGCACTGGCCATCCCAGGTTAGCATCCGTCATATGTACATACATGATACGGAGTACACATACTCCGTATGCTATGCCTTACAACAACTTCGCGGAAGATCAGAGCTTGGCCTCATTGGCATCGCCCACTTGTCGCGTGATAACGTAGGTACCGACGTTGACCTACGACGGGTTCACAAGAACGCCGAGTCGGGTCCAATTCTCACATTGTCTCAGCATACCTACCTAGTACCAGGTCACACAAAATTTGCGGCCTCTTCGTCACTGCGCCGGAGCTGCTCTTCACTCGAAATGGCCTTCCTCGGCCGACGATGACAAGACCAGATTCGTGCGGACATAGAAGCACAAGTTTTGCGGCAAACCCCACCGGTACTCAGCTACTCCGTATGTACCTGCCATCTGTCGACCTGCCGTCTTCGGCCTCTTTCACAGTATGTACCTAGATGAGCAAGGTAGGTCACGATGATGCAAAAAAGGTGACCTTGAGGGCATACGGAGCCGGGAGTACGAATAAAGTTCTGATTAGGCTCAAATCCCCGTGGCCGATATAGGTACCATCAACCCTCCATGGAAGTCGGCGGAACTTGGACATGGACATGTGAACGTGAACGAATTGCATAGGAAACGATGCTGTAAAAATTCATCGTGTTGGCCGGCCATGTCAGAAATTCTTTTTTCTTCACTCGCTTGCTTTTGTCACCCAAGCACCTCTCCATTGGATCCCGTCCACATGTCTCAGATTTGCCCTCACCCCTGGTTGCAGTCATGTATCCCTGCAGTTGGTCACGCCTCGGGAAGCTAGTCATGGCTTATAATGGAAGACAAATGGAAGGAAAATCAAGGGTCAACCTAGATGAAAATACGTCAAGAAGCGCGGGGGCAACTCGGCTGGCCACTACGGACGAGACATAGCGTCCATCCCGACCTCCCGACAAGACAGCAGAGTCAGAAAAGCCAGCAGAAACTTGCGGAAAGAGTCTAGAGATGCAAGCAGCAAGAAGTTGCTGCCATGGCATCCTCCTAGTGAGAGTCGCGTGCCAAGGGGTTCTATTCGTTTCGTCCAACCATCCATGGATCATAGCCCTCTACAGCGAACGGCACGAGTAAGGCATGCAAAAGGCAAATAAGACTATTTTTCCGCAAATGATCTTCTCAAAGAACCTTTGTGTTCTGCTGTACGTACTCCGTAGGTATGCTTTACAGCTTTTCGCGACAACTCGCAAATAAAGACTCGAGTTATCAACCCCTACGCCCGCCCTCCTTCTAGAACTCGGAGAAGACCCCTAGCAGGCTGCAGATCTGTGGCATATCCCCACGTTTCTCTTGTCTTTGGTGGCTCATACGCTTTACACGGTCTTTTCAATATCATTCTTGTTATTCTTATTCTTATCATTTTATCACCTCTCCCCCCTTTCCCCTGCTGGGCGCGTATGCCACCCTTTCTTTTTTGTCTCGGCGCAATTCCTACCTGGCACCTTCGCGTCTATACGCCCATCACGACCAACCAAAGAGGGCCTTAGTTTCGAACAAACCATGGCATAAAACTCTAAAAAGAATAGCATCAATACCTCGGACTCATGTCCCTGCAGACGACAGCAATAAAGGAGGTCTTTCCAAAACAGCGCGACGGAACAGAGAAAAGGATAGGTTCCGCGCCTCGGCCTATTAGATCACAGATCCGAAACAAGAACCAGACCATCACACAACAACTAAAAGGGGGGGAGCAAACGTCCATTGGAAGAATGGGCTGGGTCGTCAACGCATCCCCAGAGGTGGACGCCCAATCGCAGTGGGCAACCGTGTTGATAGTCTGCCTCGTCCTGTCGGTACTGTCTATCGTCACGGTCGGCAGCCGGCTCTGTATCCGGGCCAAGGCACGCGGGCTCGCCGCCGACGACTACATGGCGGCTCTATCGGCCGTGTTCGCCTTTACGTACTCGGTTCTCTGCATCACGCAGACAAAGTACGGCCTAGGTCTCCCCATCAAGCTGCGGCCGGCGCAAAACGTCGGCCCGTATGCGCGCGTCAATTTTGCGGGACGTCCCATCTACCAGATCGGCATCAGCTTCTTCAAGATTGCGCTGCTCATCAGCTATCTGCGGTTGCTGCAGGGGACGGATCACAGGTCGTACCGGCTCGTGGTCTGGGGAACCATTGCTGTGGTGTTTCTAGCCCATTTAGGCTGCGCGCTGTCTCTCATCTTTGCGTGCTCACCGGTGGAAAAGTCGTGGAAGCCGTGGGTGCCGGGCACGTGTCTCAAGCCTGGTCCGTCCTTTACTGGTTATGCTGTCGTGACCATCGTGTCGGACGTCGTCGTGGCCGTGCTTCCGATTCCGGTGCTGCTCAAGCTCAGTGTGCGTCTCGGGAAGAAGGTTGGCCTGATTGGCATCTTCATGTTGGGTCTCTTCACTACGCTGTGTTCCATTCTTCGCTATGTCCAAATCGATCGGATCCAGAACGGGGACGGCAATTCCACCATGCTTGTCCTTTGGGGAACCATTGAGTTCAATGTCGGCGTAAGTCCTCTGGCGCCTCACCGCGCGCTTGCTCCCTCTCCCTTGGAGCCCCCTTGCTCGTGGTACATACATACATAAATGGTTCTTGTCTCTCTAACATAGATCAGAACATGGTCTCCTCTCTCCCCTTCCTGGCGCCAGTCTTTTTGAAAAAAGCCAGGGATTACAAATCTAAGTACCTATCTGCTGCCTACGGTAGCGGCTCCAAGAATCGCCAAAAGCGCAGCCGCAGTCTAGCCCTCCGTAACGGAGAGCATTACAAGCTCAGCGAACTCAGCAGCGACAAGAGCGCTTTCCGCTCCGTCAATACCTCCGAAATTCGGGATGCCATGCTTGAGAATGGGGGTGCCATTTTGAAATCAGTCACTTACAGCGTGAGAGTGGACGACGGCAACGACGCGAGGAGCAGAGGGATAGATGGACCGGGCCGACCAGCCTCATGAGCAGCTTTAGTCAACGACTCAACGTGACTTTTCTCTTTTTTTGTGCTAGGGTGGTGGATTACAAACTTTAATACAGAGTACTCCGTACATATTTCATGTAGATTACATTCAACTACCGACTTGCAGCAGTTTTGCTGCTTCCCTTGAGACAGGGCTTGTCATTCCGATCAAACTCGAATGGAGGCTATGTACGATTCACGAGCGAACATCTGGTCCGTGTGCCTCAACTTATCAAGACTCAAGAGTCAATTGGGTCGCTCCTCGGGTTCGCCTCGCCATCTCGGCTCTGCGCCCGAAACTGGCTTGATGCGGCCCGCGGCGGACAGGGGGAGTAGAAGATCAGAAGAGCAGAGGAGCAGGGGGCAGAAGATCAGAAGAGCAGATAAGCAGGGGGGTCGGCCTCCCAAAGCTTCTTCGTTCGTTGTTTGGTGCGTTTTGACTTTGAGTCTTGACAGAGTCCTTCCTGCGGTGGATTCCGGCATCCATGCAACCACACGCACATCCAGAAATGTAACCATAGGTACCTACGGAGTATCTGCAAGACAAACATGCAAGGCACGCACGCATCCATCACCCATGATTCCGACGCCGTCGATTGAGCGGCTTGTCATGCTGGCTTATCATGAGCTTCGCCGACTTCCAAATCTGAGCTTTCTCGCTTCTCGTCGCCTTCGCCCTATCGCCTTCTGTCCTCCACTTTGTCTTGTCGTGCGATTCCGTGAGAAAGAGCCGCCGAGCAGCGTACGGAGTAATAAATCTCATGCCATTTTCGCTTCATGATTCGATGAGAAATTCTGCTTCTACATACTGTAATTGTAACTTGTCGGCATACAAACGGCTCGGCTTTCAACAAGCGCAGCAAAACTCCGACCCCGTCCTCACCGCAGGCAGGCAGGCAGACCGATTCTCGCCAAGACGGCCATGTTTCATGCATGTCTCATCGACATCGAGTTTTACGACCTTTCGATGGCGTGATGAACTCCTCCGGACAATTTTCTTCTCCCAATAGTCTGGTTCTTGCCTAAGACTTTTTGTTTTGGCGCCCCACGGCCTCATGCTACGCTATTCAAGGCGCGGTTTTCGAGCGACGAGCCCTGATCGGCTAGAAAAGTGGCATTGTATGCCATTTCATGAGACGGCGAGGGATGATGATGAATCTACCAGCGGAGTCAGGCTGTTCACAACCGTGGCACAACGAGGCTATGCATAACGAGGGCAAAACTGATTCCTGAAGGTGCCACAAGCCCTCAAAGAGGGGAAATGATGTCTTGGAATGTGAGGCTGCGGCTGATTAGGTATGTTATGAACTTATGTATCATACGTGGACAACTCGCGACATGGCCCATAGGGCAGAAACCCGACCGCTTTCGCTCTTCGTTCCGCTTGATCGCAAGTTCGCAACTCGCAACTTGCAAGAAGGGGTTGGCGGCTCATGGGCCATGGCAACTTCAAGCGAGCAGATCGTGACTCTGATCAGAGATCAGTGCAGTGGCTTGCTTGGCAACACGCGCAGCGCTTCCATGTGGTATCGCAGTATTAGCCGGTTTCATAACGCAGATGCAAGTGCGTTGTTTTTAAAGCAACCGATCCTCTCCCCGGACCCCCAGGATATCGAGGGCTTCTTCCGCACTCCCCCTGCTGGCACTGGCACCGTGCACAAATCGAGGCGGACCCATGTATGATGTATGTATGATGTAGGAGGTATAGGCATGTGGTAATTAATCATCTTGGACCAAAGATACGACGTTAACATACCTGTACACCTTATTCGTGCAAAATGAACATCTTATTCCGATGACCGCCCCATGTCCGATGCAGCAGCACGTCCTCGAGATACGCATGCATTTTCAGATGGCAGAAATTTCACTTGTCGGTTTCGAGGCTCGTAATAAGCGAGCTTCAGGGGTCAAGCCTGGCCTTGTTCCTCATTTTACTTCCGCGAACCCGTCCTGGTCCATCGTCCTGCATCGATGACGTGCCGTGGTCATGGACTTGGCCCTTGGGTACGCAGTCGACTTCATTACATACCTATGTTACATGTACCTAGGCATGTACAGACTCAGCACAGAGTAGGTACATACTGAAATTTGGGCAAAATCAAACGGGAGTCGGAACTGACGTGCCTAAATCGATGCACCATAACAGATGAAACGAGAAGCCTACGTAAATAGTAATACGGAGTACCAAGTAGGGAATCTACCTACCTATGTGTGGATGAGACGGCTCCTGCCACGTCGGCGAATCTTAGCACTTTTGTTGTTGGGACGAGGCTGTAGTCAGTGATCACTGGTATGCGCTAAGCTTGTGTGCTGATATGTAGGTAGTGAGGATACACAAATTGGCGTCATCAGAGGACGATCCATAATAAGCGGTAGTGATCCTTCGATCGCGGCTTCTGGTGCTGTCCCTGAACTAACTGCTACCTATTATCTATAACATGGTTCTTTTGTTTTGTGCTGCTGCTGCTGCTGCTGCGACTGCCCATCGCGCTGCTTTGCCTTGCCAATGAAATCCTATCCAGCATTTGGGTTCTGCCGTCGGAACACAACTCACGCGTGGTGCCTAAGTAATGAGTGGTGCGTGCGGGAATTTTTCTATGCCGAGGCCGACTCGAACGAGTATGAACTTCCATCGAGATTGATTTCGTACTTCGGCCTCTTCGGCACATTTGGACGCCAACATCATCGAATCGGGTTTCACAGAGCACATCACAGGACAAAAACGTCAGGCCTCAAGATCCTGCAAGGGAGGGCGGTAGTACACAATTTAGTCGCTAAAAGAAAAAAAAACAATTCGTAATGTCCATGTCCTGAATCCCGCAACACCTGTCATGTATCCCTAAGCCCTCACAATGCATAATTTTCCCAAATGGTATCAGATTATTTACTTAAATCTTGGTGGCAGCCTCCAGAGCCTTCTGCTTCTTGAGTGTGCGCATCTGGGCCTTGGGACCCATGATGCCACCACCCCACTGTCGGCGGCTTTGGTCGTGCTTGTCCATAAAGCCATCCTTGACGGCCGATACGAGCTTGGAGAGCTCAGTCTTGTCCTCAGATCGGACCTCGGTCAGAGCCAAGACAGCGGCGGTCTGAAAAGTTCGCCATGTTAGTATATCGTGACTGACAAGAAATGAAATTGCCAAGCTTTGATTGCGGCAGAGACATAAACGAACCTTCTTGTGGACGACAGTGCCGAGACGGGCCTTGCCCTTGACAATGGCGTAGGGGACGCCCATCTTCTTGCAGAGAGAAGGCAGGAAGACGACCAACTCAATGGGGTCAACATCGTTGGGGATGAGGACCAGGGAAGCCTTCTTGTTCTCAATGAGACCAACGACGTGGTTCAAGCCATACTTGACGGTGTAGGGCTTCTTGCTGACATCCTCCTTCTTCTTTCCCTCCTTGATGGCAGTAGCCTCCTTCAGCAGACGTTCCTTCTTCTCGGCCTTGGTCTCAGGGCGGTACTTGTTGAGGAGCTTGAAAGCCTGCGCAGCGGTGTTGCGGTCCAAAACGGACTGGAACTGAGCCAGCGAAGGGGGAACCTTGAGACGCATCTGAAGGATCTTCTTCTGGCGCTGAAGGCGGACATACTCGGGCCACTTGACCATGCGGCCAAGGTTTCGCTTGGGCTGGATGTCCTGGCCGATACCATAGTTGCGGGGACGCTTCTCAATGAGAGGGTTCTAAGAGGCCATGTTAACAAGCAAAGATACGCGTTTTGCACGATGAGTAGAAGTTCATCATGTCTTCAGATTTTGATTGTCAAAATCATTGATTGAGAGAGGGTCACGTACCTTGGGAGCCTTCTTTGAGCCAGCCTTTCCCTGAGGGAATGGGGCCGCAGCCACCTTCTTTCCAGTCTTGGGGGGCTGTCATTGAGAAAAGAAGAAATTAGCGAGTCTGCTCGAGCTAAACAATCTTCTTTGAACTCTAGTGAGACTTGTCCGCGGGGAACAGAATTACATGGCTGATTGCTCAGCACATGACCCGGGAAATCTCCAGCCAAATCTTCACCGGCCAAAGGTTTGCGAGAGCAAGACACGACGTGTGCCATGAATCAAATCATGGAGTGTGTGCGTTGCATCTCGTTCGACAGTGACCAGCGGAATTTCCAACAGCGTATGTGATTCTTTCCATCGAAGGGAGGCCCCCGAGGAAGGAAAAACTTTCCGCATCGTCCATTGCGGTGTGAAATTGCTGAATCGCCGAAGATCGATCTGACGGCGCTTTTGCGCATCTCACTCAGAGGCCGCGGCCATAAGAGTTTGTTGTTGCTACTGCAAAACTTACCATTTTGCTTATGAACGGCGTTGCTCAGTCGTAAAGAGCGGAGGGTGCTTGATGCGGGAATGGAAAGTCGCTGCGGATGAAGGGGAACGAAAGAAAAGCTCTCGGATGCCATTTGTGGTGGGCAGAAAATTAGGGCTTCTATAGCGCCACAATCTGCACTATGCGACTCCACAGCAAAAATATTTCTTCGGTGGCTGTGGCTGATGCCTATGGCTGAATTTCGCATGACCTTGATCAATCACGTGCCCACTGCGACACGAAGTCACTCGTAAATATGGGGCCAGCAAGCTCAGTCGATTTCATTGGCTGAATCTAAGGGGGTCCCCACGGAGTTGGAACTTCAAAGGAAGATTTCCCTACAAGGCTAGGTACAACATGAGATGATCAGTTGAACTGTACCAAATTCGCGACTTGAGCGGAGAGGTGGATGACTCTTCACCAAGCGCGGAACCTAGAAAATTTACCTCACTCTTGTTATTTCGAAAGCATTTTCAAAAAACAGTTTCCGTCTCTGGCATATTGGAAACTTGACGAATTCGACACCTTCGCCTAAGTCCCGTCACTCACCCTCGTATCTTTTCACCGTGTTGTGAATATGCCACCGGCAATTTGCTCACAATGCGGCAATCGCGCCATCATCAAAAGACCAAAAAATCACCAAAAGCTGTGTAAAGCATGCTTTCTCACTGTTTTTGAAGATGAAGTCCACCACACAATAACATCCTCAAACTTGTTTCACCCAGGCGAAAGGATAGCCATAGGCGCATCGGGCGGCAAGGATTCAACAGTTCTTGCATCCGTGATGAAGACGTTAAATGAGCGGCACAACTACAAACTGGACCTTGTACTTCTGAGTGTCGACGAGGGAATCAAGGGCTACCGAGATGATTCGCTTGAGACTGTCAAACGAAACGCTCTCCAGTATGACATGCCTCTTCAGATCGTGGGCTACGACCAACTTTACGGATGGACCATGGATCAAGTCGTCGAGACGATAGGAAAGAAGGGCAACTGCACATACTGCGGCGTCTTCCGTCGGCAAGCACTGGACCGAGGAGCAAAGATGCTCAACATTCGTCATGTCGTTACCGGACATAATGCAGATGACGTGGCCGAGACGGTCTTGATGAATTTATTAAGAGGGGATCTGCCTCGTCTTTCGCGGAGTACGAGCATAGTGACAGGAAGTGCATCAAGCGAGGTCAAGAGGAGCAAGCCCTTGAAATACGCCTACGAAAAAGAGATTGTACTCTATGCTCATCATAAGAAGCTGGATTACTTTAGCACAGAGTGCATATACAGCCCAGAAGCATTTCGTGGCACTGCTCGGACACTGATCAAGAGCTTGGAAAAGGTACGACCGAGTGCCATTTTGGATATCGTACGGAGTGGAGAGGACATGGCGCGGCTCACGCCCGACAAGATCCAAGATGCGTGCGCTTGTGACGAGGGCGAGGGCATGGGGGGATGTGGTTCCGCTGATGGTCGGACCTCAGGGAGTGAACTTGCACAGATGGAAGCCGAGCTCAAGGCGAAACAAGACGCTGTCGGACTTGAGACCGAAATCATAGCCAGCCGTGCTTCCGCAGGGGAAGGCTCTGTGAAGCTTCCTATTCGTGGGCAGCGATCGAAAGAACGCACAAATGCACCATTGCAGACACTTGGACAATGCGTCAAATGCGGATACATGTCGAGCCAAGAAATGTGTCAGGCCTGTACGTTGTTGGAGACCCTAAACAAGAACAGACCAGAGGTATCGATATGACACATTTCAGAATGCACGGAATGTTTCCCAATATATTCGCAGTTCGGCCATCTTGGTGGACTGACTGTACTTGTAAATCATGCGCCCAACTTTCGTTTTTTGGCCCTCGGAGTTCCAATTCTGGCTCGCTTGGCCTGTATTTATTATGTGTACATTGTTTCGACCGACCTTGATCTCATCTCCGCACGGAGCCCGACTCAACAAATTCGTTTTTCCATCTAAAGCAGCGCAAATTAGCCTCAGTCGTCGCAACCCATTTTTTTGCCCAATAGCAGGAATGACTGCACGAACCTTCCAACCATTGCTCAATTCGAAGCCTGATGGTGCTTCTGGATTTGCTATCTGCCCCCGCATTGTTCCTGTGAGCCTGCGGTCACGCTCCATCACTTTATGAGCTTCGGTTAGTATCAGAATCTATACACCTGCGGTTATATGTCGATCTCTCACTTTGCTACCTCAGAAGTTAGCGAAAATTGTCGCAAGTACCTTCAATTGCGTGATGGTGTATGGCATACTCTGTCCCATTGATCCAGCGACCAGCGTGGCGCCTTTCCCTCGTTGCGCCACGTCTTGACGAAAGATAAACCCGCTCCGGTAACGCCAAACATCTAAGGACAAGTTATGAGCAATTGAGCGATGTCGTTTCGATTCTCGGGGTTCGTAGGCATACACCGATCATGATGGCATAGGGCAACAGAGCCTCGAAAGGAACCGGCATGTTGGATGTCGGGCCGCTGCAGCGGAATTCCGGATGTATTCTAGAATGTATGGATAGAGGCGAGTAGTCCCGTGCACAGATAGATGCACTCGATCGTGGCTTCAGTTGGTGTTCGTGGTTTGGCGTCTTCCTTTCGCTGGAGGTGATGTCCCACGGCAAGTCGAGTCGACATGCGATAGCGGATGCCTGAGGCAGCAACGCTGGGAACTCCTATGTAACTTTTCGAGTCTCACGACGTAAGTGACGCGATACAAGATTCCTACTGGAGTTTCAAATGCATCACTGAGTTAATTTTGATAGTGAAAGTATCATTCGAACGAAGGTTTTCTTCAAGTGCGTGTCTTATACTGTCTGTTCTAACTAGGGTACCTATGTACTATACCGGAGTATAGTCCTTTCTTTGGGTATGTACCTTGCAACGGAACACCAGAGAATACGGAGAATGTGACATGTAAAATCACATACTAGCTACAACGCATGCTCCAAGTCCAGCACATGAACATGCGCCCATCGATCATCGTGAAATCAAGCATCCCATGATTCCATGCCAGGCTCATGTTTATTAAGGCGACAGGACATGCCACGGCCCACGCGCGCGTAAAAATACAGAGTAGCTACCTGGTACGGAGTACCTAGGTATGTATGTATGTACAGTGGTACACCAAGAAAGATAGACCGGCATACAGTGCCCACACAGTATAACATCTGAAGTCCCACCTGATTTGTGTGTATATACGCGTCAGTTGAGCCATCGCGCACTGTACGCAGACAGTCTTCGCGACTTGTCAGTGGTCACAACACGCGCTCCTGTCGACAGTTGGCGACATCCACGAGCGAATGTCAGTTGCAGCTCGCTACTTTTCTCGGGTGCAAGGTATGTCATATTGAATTCAGTCTCTCGTCTGCAGCATGAGCTGATACTTTTCACAGTCCCGCGCACTCAGCTTGCGCTTGATCATCTCTGGTAAATTCCGTCATGGTGGCCAGCCTAACACTCGACCGACTGTAATCGCGAAGACCTTCCCACATCGAGATGCACGGAGCTGAGGGGATATATGCTACTCGCTAAGGAGAGCTTGGCCATAATGTCAAGTGTCCAGGCCATGGAAGAAGAGTTGCAGCAGAGCGTGCGGCTTTCGGGGGATGACGGGTACGACAGTGGAGTGGGTGTCGGCACCCAAAAGTCATCCTTCCATTCACCGCCACGCTTTCAAGATACCAATCACGAAGGCTTCGCAAGTGAGGACGATGAGTTGAGCGATCGAGATGCCTCAGGAGAAGACCTAGACCTTGACGCGTCGGGTGAAGAAGATGATGATCTGGCGAGTCGACAGCAAATAGTCGTGGGGAGAGCCGTTCCCAGAGCTCCGGACGATCAAGGAAATGGAGAGGCTGAGGAAGAAGAATTAGGGGACGAAGAAGAGGAGGAAGAAGAAGACGAAGAAGAGGAAGATGAAGACGAAGAAGAGGAAGATGAAGACGAAGAGGGGGAGGAGGGTGACTATGAGGAAGACGCTGAAGTTGATGACGGCGACGAAGGCGTTGGGGCGGTCAAAGTGCGGCCTCTCCAAACCGACAAAGGGATGGATAGCGATGATTTCGAAGCCGTTAGTGCAGACGATGACGTGGATTCAGATGAAGAGGAAGAGCCGGGAGAGCCTGTGTGGAGAGAACGTGAGGACGCCGATGAGGACGCAGAAGAAGAATCAGATGTCGGCCCACTGCATGTGTGCATATTTTGTAAACAAGACGAGGAAAATGATCCGAGCGAAGATTTCGAAACGTATCTCGCTTGCACGGGATGCGGTGAGAATGGTATGTATTCTGATTTGTTGCCGAGGCGCTCGAATCCCGGTCTTGCTAACCAATCTATTCATCAGCTCATCAACAATGCGCCCGCGATGCTGCCGCGATGACAGAAGAAAACTGTACGTATTTCACTCTGATACTTGAAAGTGGGAGAGGGAAGAGAATATACAGAGAGCGAATGCTGAATGGTACACTATAGGTGCTCAAGCATGGAAATGCCCCGCGTGTTTTAACGACGAGTCCGACGTTGAAATGGCAGATGCAGATGCAGATGCACCTAATGCTGAAATCGAAGAGGCTAGCACTGAGGTTGACAACGGCACTCATTTGTCGCACCGACCAAAACTGCTTGGCGAACTGGTGCCAGCTCATCTCGGAAATGGGGTCAACGACCAATCTGCCCCTGACGAACTGGCTCTCGATCATTATCCACTGAACGACTCACGGCTACAACGCAAACGCAAATCGGGATCCACAGAACCAGATGAGTTTACGACACCAACCGTTAGAAAGCGTCGGAGACCCCAAGTAAATGGTAAAGAAAGCCAAGATGGTTCCATGCCAGACGGTCGCCCTGCTGAATCTTCGCGAGGTACAACCTCGAGAAGCGTGCGGCTCAAAGTTGCGCGACCGCCACCAGTCTCAATTGAAAAGCGGACGCGTACGTCGCTCGTAATTCGAATCGAGGTTCGTCCTGGCAATCTCAAAGAAATATTGTCGCGGAAAAAACGAGACCGACGACGAGGTCGTGGCGGTCGTAGCGGTGGCGGCGGTAACATCAACGCAATGGGAGCAAGAACGGGATTGAGCAACGCTCCTCGGCCACAGGCACAACGATCAACACCAGCCCGACCTCCAACAGTCACTGCGCAGTCCATGATATCCACCATGCCTACGCCATTCACATCAGATTCATACTCTCAACCCTTCTATTCTTTTTTCGACAAAGACACGGATGATGCTAAGAGTAGACCCTATGGTGGCATTCTGACTGAAACAGAAGCCGACACGTCAAAAACGCTTCCATCCTCGGAAGATCGCAAGAAATTCGAACAGGCAAAGCAGAAAGCAGAAGATGAGTGGAGAGCGAGGGTTCTTGCAATGCAAGCTGAAGCTGATGTGCCCGTGCGCAAAGCCAAGAAGGCCAGCGACAATGCCAGCCAGATCGAATGCATCGAGTTTGGTGGATGGGAGATTGACACTTGGTACGCGGCTCCGTATCCGGCCGAGTACAGCAGAAACCGCGTCCTCTACATCTGCGAGTTCTGCCTCAAATACATGAACTCAGATTATGTGGCATGGCGACACAAACTAAAATGCGGCACCAAACACCCACCGGGCGACGAGATCTATCGACACGAGTCTGTTTCCATCTTTGAAGTGGATGGCCGCAAACATCCGGTATACTGCCAGAATCTCTGCCTTCTCGCCAAGCTGTTTCTCGGATCAAAGACGTTGTACTATGACGTTGAGCCCTTTTTGTTCTATGTTCTTTGCGAATTCGACGACACGGGCTACCATTTTGTGGGGTACTTCTCAAAGGAGAAACGAGCTAGCAGTCAAAACAATGTGTCCTGCATTTTGACGCTGCCGATTCATCAGCGCAAAGGATATGGAAATCTTCTCATTGATTTCTCGTACCTGCTCACCAAGGTGGAAGAAAAAACAGGATCCCCTGAAAAACCGCTCTCTGATATGGGTCTGGTGTCATATCGAAATTACTGGCGCTTGGAGCTTTGTCGATACTTTCTCCGCTACATGGAAGGAGACCGACACATGAAGGAGGGCCTGAGCATCAAAAAGATATCCGATGATAGCGGCATGACAGCCGACGATGTGGTGTCTGGTCTCGAAGGGCTGCGCGCGTTGGTTAGAGATGCGCAGACGCAACTGTACGCTTTCCGGGTCGACCTGGACTACTGCCGTCATTATGTGGGCAAGTGGGAGTCGAAAGGCTACGTCAAGCTGGAGCCGTCTGCCCTTGCCTGGACACCTTATGTCATGGGCAGAAGCAATGTGGTCAACTTTGAGCTTGGCCATCCGCTCAATGCCATTGCTCCGAGAGAAGATGACGAAGCCAAGATCGAGGAGGGCCACCCCTTGTCGGTCCTGAGCAAGGCATCCGAGGCTGCTGCCACCAACCGTGACGATAGCGCAGAGAAATTGCAGCCTGAGCCTGAACTCGCGGCGGAAGCTCAACCGGAAAGCGTGCAAGATCCAGAAACAGTCAAATCGATTGAGATTTCTGCCACAGAAGACAAAGGGGATGAAAATACAAGTCCTGCAGACGAGGACCAGGTCATGCGAGACGCAAGTCTAACACTCGAGCCTGTGACCTGGATGACTCCCTACAAAGACATACCTGCGTCACGATTTTCCATTTTCCCACCCCCCGCAGGGTCTCGGCGAGCCGACCGCCCTCGAAGCAGCGTCAGCAGACCACCGGGTTCACGAACAGCCGGTGCCTCATCTGCCAGACCCAGAGCCCGACCCAGAGTCCGTCCAAGCACAGGCTCCAGTGCCCGTCGTCCAACTGCCAGTCGACCTCGCACCAGCGCCGCCACCGGCTCCAGACGAAAGTCGGGCGGAACGGGCCGCGGTCCAGGACGCTGGCCCAAAGGTACCAAGAAGTCCGACTACGGCAACGCAGATAGCGGACCAGGCCTCCCACCCGGCTGGTTAGAAAAACAGACCCAGCAACAAGTACCATCGCCGGACGAGGGCAAACAAGCGGTATCCCCATCAGCGCCAGCCCCAGGGCCAACAATAGAAGAAAAACTAGCACAGGAAGAGGTTCGAGTATCTGTCGTGGCTGTCCCGAAGCAGGCTGAGGGTGGCAAAAGCGCGCCAGAAGACTCGGACGATGGACCTGTATGCCAAGTTGATGCCGCAGCTGATGTTGCGCACGCGGCAGAAGATGTTGATGCAGAAGGGGAGGACGAATGAGTCTGCCGAACTATCTTCGGCCGGACTGACATCTCACGTACGCCTCAAGTATTTTGGGACACGAACCACGCGTTTCTTTCTTTTTTTTCTCCTTTTTCTTTTTTTCTTTTTTTCAGTCCCTTTCCTTGGCTCTTACGTTTACTATTTCTTATTTTGCCTGCAATTTGGAAGATTGACTTGGGTTAAATTTTGGTCGGACGGAACTATACGGATGCTTCATACGTGTGTTGTACGATGGATATCTTTCTTTCATCATGGCTCGGGATACTGGTCCCAGTTTACGTACAATCTTCGACAACTATTCACTAGCAGGTGTTCCCACGAGAGGTGATGATGCATGCATGGCCTTGTTTCGCTTCGGATAGGGGGTGGTCAAGCTCACTCCACTGCGTAGACATTCTACATAGCTGGGCTAGGACTATGTACGTACAGTATGCAAAACTCCGTTCCTTCTCATCTAAGCAGCCTTCCTTCATTGGTGACCCCTTTCCAAATACCAAAGTCCAATCCGCATCGCAACTCTAAACTACCACCACCACCACGCCCCTCAGCCAGACGGACAGGGCCCGAGGACTCGAGCAGATGTTTATGGGAAGGCTGCGGTCTCGGATCCCCGTTCTTGTCTATGGACAGGGAGGAGGCCGTTATTTCGCGTTGCATGCACACGCTATGTGAATGAACGGCTGGGAGTTGAGAAATAGGCCAGTGTATTGTAGCTTACGAAGGGGGGGATTGCAGGCTGAAGGGCCAGGAGGGCATTTGCAAGGGCGACCGGAATTGTTCTGGGTTGAATATGGAAAGATAGCATGGTGAGCGAGGAGGCAGAGCTGGTGATGGTTCCTAAAGAGCCGAATACATTTAGGTGCATAGCATACATTTAGTTCTGGGACTTTGTGTGCAATCGCATTGCAAACATTGTATTGCGTACCCTCCAGCCCTGACAACCAAAACCTGAATTGCAGTCTAAATTCTCCGTTCCCATTCCCGCTCCCGTTCTCCAATAATCCATTCACTTTCACGTTCAATGAATGCTAAATCGCTGAAAGCTGAAAAGTACCCCTGGGCCCTGCGTCATCATCATCACCGTCATACAACTCTCCGCCCATGGAAAATGACTAGCGACAGAGCGAAAGGACGTTCAACGAAAATGATAAATCTCTCCCCGCCTTCGTACACCTCCTACGTCTCTTTAGTGAGACATGACCTCTCTGTATTGGGTCATGCCAAGATCAATCGAGTAAGCCAGCAGCCGATCGTGCGTCAATGGCAGATTGAGAATCCTTGATCTCAACTCCGTGTCCTGAAACAGCATGCCAAGTTAGTCGTGTGGTCTAAATATCAATGGCCGGTTTACTTTGTATCAGTGGTACATACCTTCTTCTTCTTAGCCAACTTGAGTAATTCTCTTGCCGTCTCGTCTGCCATGTCCGACACAGCCGCGTACCGCACCACCTCCGCCTCCCCTACCTTCTCATTCATCACATTCAGTCCCGCCAGCAGCTTTTCGAGCAAGGCTGGCGGGGCTGTTTCGCCCTTGCCACGGTGCTGCACGAGAGTCAGGAATTGGCGGTAAATCTCCCCGCCCTGCGACCACTCTGCAATGGATCCGGCCTGGCCCTGGAACTGCGACAGTAACGAGGACAGAGATGAATAGTCGCGCTCGATCACGGCGTGGGGCGCCACTTGCTGCACCAGAACCCGGTGTGCTTCAACAAACTCCCCGGCACGAAGTAGACAGTGTACTTCTGCTGAGGCATCTTGCTTGACACTGCGCATGTAGAGTGCAAGGGCCGTCCATATCCAAGCAGAAGGGATCTGGAACTTCTCGGTCAGGGTGGCAAACGTTGAGCCTGTATCGGGCCCAATCATGCCGGCATGTCGACACAAGTGCTCCTGAATGGCTTTCACACGGCTAGATGAGTTCCGCAGGTGCAGCAGAACAAAGACTGCTTCCAGCCAATCACCAGCAGCAGTCAGTTGCGCAGCATACGCAATCGTCATGGCGTCTGCTTTCTCCTCAGCATTCTGACCAAAGGAAATTCGACCAATCCCAGTCAGAGCTTGGCCGAGCTGCCAGCTCAGTCTCGTATCCAGAGGGGAAAGCTGTGAATTTTCGGGCCGCAAGATCGCCTCCAAGTCTGCCTTGTCATCGGCATAAAGCTGTAGAAGACCCCACAAGAGATCATGTCGCATCTCTTCATTTGCGTCGTCCCAAAGGGGCCTCAAGCCTTGCTCGTGATACCACGGCCGCGGGACATCTTCCTTGTCTTGGCTGATGTCATCCTGAAACTTTTTGACGGCCAACGCAGCGCCATCTTGCTGCGAAATTGCGTACCACAACCGCAGACCAAACGCCTGCCTCCAATCAAGACCGAACTTCTTGGAAATTACAAAAGTATCATTGCGATCCTCGACAGGAACATTCTTCATGCCTTCGCAAATACCAACGTTACCGCTAAGAAGCTCATAGATGGCGCGGACAGCCTCTGAAAATTCTGAAAGCATCTTGGAATCGTGCCAAGCCTTGAGTTGGTCTTTCATGTCCTTCCTCACGACATCGCTAGTGCCAATCAGAGGGACCAAAGTTGCCAACCGAAAGTTCTTGCCATCGAGTAGATACTTGCATGCTTCTGCAACCCGATGCCCTGCCAAACTCGCAACAGCCTTCTCCTCACTTGAACCGGCGAGGCCAATGCTCGTCGTCGAGGCTGGCTCCACGAGTTCAGTCCAGAATCTGGTGAGCTTTGCCTTTCGTATCAAGTGCTCCGGTACGCTAGGATCAGCAGGCATGCTGTCGAATAAAATGCTCGCTAGCTCCCACACTCGCTTCTCATGGACGTTGGCCGGAGCATTCATATGTTGATGATGAAAGATATCCAGTAGACTAGATGATGTGCGCATCACAGCCGTCGGGACGCCATTCACTACTTTGACTTCCGTCACTCTGTCTTGAGCGTGAAGCAGCTTCTTAGAAGACTGCCATCTCTGATGTCAGAATTGGTTCCGAAGGCACAAATTATACACGCAAAGCACACGCTCATAGGAAAAGCCGAATGCGTACCTCTGAAGAGAACTTGGCGAGACGAATGTCCTGTCTCTCCGTCTGAACACCACCTCGCTGAAACTGGAGAATGTCTGAATTGTCTCGTAGGCTGCGTCGAAGTTGCGCCGACCCCCGAGATCTCGTCACTAGCAGAGTTTCCTCAGGTCCCCAAGTTGGACGGACGGCGTTGTGATATCTCATTTCTTCTTCGTCGACATTAAAGTCTTTGTCTTGACGTTCGTACGGCCACTAAGCAAAAATAGAAAGGTTGGTCAAAAGTTTAGTATTTGTCTTCAAAGTTTATGCTCTTCAAGGTACATATTGCACGTGGTGATTGGGGGCATCAAAGACACGACATCCTGACCTGAGGCGGGAAGAGGAGAAGCAAGATAGGGAAAGCTGAACCTTGAAAACTGGGGAAAAAAAAGAAAAGAAAGAAAAGCACGAACCTGAGGAAAACCTTTGGCTGGCACGGAAGCATCGAGTGTCATTTGCCGCGCAGGCGGAGGCTTGGGTTTTTCAAAAATGGAATTCATCAAATCGATGCTGGTCGCAAATCCACGTCCTTTATCCGACGTTTCTCGCGTGCTTGCAAGACCACTTGCTGCTTCTCCCTTGAACAGGCTTTTTCCAAAGATGGATGATTTGCGCAAGTCGTCGTCAAGGTTTTCGTCCTCTCCGCCGCCAAGTCCGCCGCGGATCTTGACAGGAGAGTCGTTCATCTCTCTAAGTAATTGACGGTCCCGCTTCACGGGACTAACTGTCTTTCGCAACATTTCCATCCAATCGTCACCATCAGCGACTTCGAGCGCAATTGGACCAGTTGAACCTTTCATAGCCCTCATTCGAGCTCTCAGAATGCCTCCAGGAGTATGCTTCTTCATATCCTGTTCGTTGTCTGGCGGGTTGTCGTTCAGCCCCGCGGCATGATGCTGTCCAGGAGAAGACCCCGTCATGTCTTCATCCTCGGACAAGTCATATTCCTCACCCATTTCACCGGCATGTTCATCTTCCAATGAAAGTTGAACATCGTTGGGTGCAGAATCCGCGGAGCTATTCCCTAAAAAAGACTCCTTACTAGCGGTCTTTGAGTATAGCAATCCGTCATGTTGGTCAAACGCGCCGGGAAACAAGGTGTTCTGACCGACGCTGGCGGTGTCTTTCTCCTCCGCTGGACCATCTGAGCTTGCCGCTTTGGCTACCTTCTGGCGGGTAGGAGTGTCTACGCGAGATGGCGATTCCATGTCGTCGTCCTCCTCGCCGTCATCCTCGTCGTCCGAATAGAAGAGACCATAAGTCGTGAAATGTTCGACACCGAAAGTCCAAACACCAGTGTCCTCATCATAGCCCTCGAAAGATGTGTCTGGTATTTGCTTCAAGCCTTCCACGTGTTTCTTGTATCTTCTGGCATCGCTGGCATTTCGCTTGCCACGACCACCACGGGGCCAGCTGTGCTCCAAAGAAATTTGAGCTGGAACGTTGAGCCCCTTGCCAACAGGAGGCTTCTTAGCCGTCACGGGGTAAACAGTAGCGGAGCGAGGTTCCAGCTGAACGATACCGCCGCATAGTTCATCAAGTTCGATGGAGCTAATGTCGACAGGAACCTTGAACTTGACATAGCCAACATGCTCACGACCGACGACAAAATTGTCCACGCGCTGCCGTTGCATTCTGTTCATGTTTTGCAACTCATCTTTCGTTGGTTGCATCCAATAATCGCCGGGAGCATTGTCGAATCCAGAACGCGCCTGCGAGTCAGGTGTGGCCACTTGATCCTCCTTGTCAACGACAGCCAGTTCCTGACCCCCAACCTGGCCCTGTTCAGGAGTCTGTGGGCCACCATTCCGCACAATTCGGTTCTGGCGAGGTGTGGTTTCGTCCAGCTGCGACTCGGGTGAAGTGTCGGGGGCTGGGAGCGCTTTGCGGACTGGAGTAGTAGTTTCCTCGGGTTCCGCTGTGGTGGTATCAAAGCTAACACGCTTGGAGTGCTTGCGTGCACTGCCGTTGGCCTCGTCGGACTTATCTTTCTGAGGTGCCGAAAACAGGTCACTTCGAATGTCCCGGTTGATAACCAGTTTCTTGGAGCCCGTGCTTCCGTACCAGCGAGTGTTGGAGTTGGAGGAAAGTGCTCCTGGAGCAAGTATACTATCCTCGCTGTTGAAGCTGCGACGAAGGCTGCTCGTCGAGTAGCTCTTGCTCAGAGACCCACTTGAGCTGGAGCCCAAGAGACTGCGGCTCATGCTTCCGGTCGGGCTACAAATGCTGCTGCTAGGACTGCCAGTCGAGAAACCGTATGAGCTGTAGGAAAAGCCGAATCCTCGTTTTTGGGGAGTACCAAATCGAGAGGTCGATGCGGCCGGAGCAAGCTTATACAAGGGCAAAACAGAGCTCTTGCGTGGTTTCGCGGGGCTGCCATCGATGGAAGTGGAGAGAGGTCCAAGATCAGATACTTCGTTTCCTCCGAGGCCGACGAACAGGGAAGGACTACCATATGCCGAGACATCATTCAGGTTGGCAGTCAGACCCTGAGGGGCATTTGGGTTCTGCTGCGTGCTACCCAGAAGTGAATTGCCCAGAATACTTTGGTTTTGTTGCTGGTTCGTGCTGTTACCAAACATGTTGCTACCGAACGACGATTGATTGCTCTGGCCCCCAAACATGCCGCCGCCTGGCTGTGAAGTCGAGCTGAAGAAACTGCTGGGCTTTTGCTGGTTGTCGGCACCACCGAAGGCAGATTGCTGTTGCTGTGGCTGTTGCTGATTGTTTCCTCCAAACATGGACGATCCCTCATTGCCTTGCGTGGCATTTCCACTGCCAAATGCGCCGCTCTCGTTGGTGCGCTTGCTCCCACCAAACATAGAAAATAAATTTGTACCGGAAGGTTGCTGTTGCTGTGTGTTATCGCTCCCAAAGCCGCCACCTGCAGCCGTGTTGTTCATGGTAGATCCGAAGGCATTGTTGTTTGCAGGCGTTTGTAGGCTGCCGAACGCGCTGCCGCTCTGTTGCTGCTGTTGGTTCTGTTGATTCTGCTGGGCCTGTTGATTGAGAAACGCTGAACCAAATGTAGATCCCGCAGTTCCAAATGCAGATCCAGAATTTTGCTGTTGCTGCCCTTGGTTGTCGTTATTGTTGTTATTGTTATTGCTTCCGAAGCCACCTCCGGTAGACTGCATGTTATTGTTGGGATTGGGCTCTCCAAAACAGCTAGTCCGGCCATTCATCAGCGTGCCAAATGGGCTCAGATTGGATTGCCCTGCCAACGCGTTGGTGGAAGTTTCCAAGGTGTTCCAGGGGCTGCTTCTGGCACCTGCATTCCCAAAAGCTCCAGCACCAGCGTTGTTGTCTGTGTTGTTGGACCCAAACCCGTTGTTGTTGTTGTTATTGTTCAAAGAGCCAAATCCGCTGGAACCGCCTCCTCCAAACGCACTTCCGCCAGTCTGTGAGTTTTGATTGCCGAAGCCGCCTCCAGCTGTATTGTTAGCATTCGCAAACGGGCTTGCATTGTTGTTCTGTGCATTCGAGCCAAAGCCTCCGCCTCCGAAGCCAGTACCTGTGTTGCTATTATTAAAGGCATTACTTCCGAACCCCCCTGCACCGGTGACATTAGTAGTAGTATTACCGAACCCAGAATTAGTCTGACTGGAGAGGTTTGAGCTTCCAAACCCCCCAAAACCGGAGCCAACTCCGAAGGCACTACCGCCAGTGTCATTGCCAAAGCGATGACCTTGCCAGTAATCTACCAATCGAAGTTCTTCCGGCGACCACTTTCTGTAAGGTTCTTGAAAATTTATGTGATGGAAAGTAGATGAGTTGACACCAGACGTGTCTTTTTCTGTGGTGGGGGAGAAAGGTGTCGACGCAGTGCCAGGGGGGTCGTTGAATGCACCCGCAGAACCGAAGCCAGTATTAGACGTACCAAAGCCCCCCCCACCTGCATTCATAGCTCCACCGAAGCCTGAACCACCGGTATTGGACGGTGCGCCAAAGGGTGACTGATTCGAGCCAAAGCCACCCCCGTTGTTGTTGTTCATCGTTCCAAAGGGCGAAGGGTTGGGACCTGCGTTGTTGTTTTGAGAAGCAAGTGTGCCGAACGGCGACATGTTGTTGTTATTCATGTTGTTCATGTTATTCATGTTGTTCATGTTATTCATGCTGCTCATGCCGTTCATGCCGCTCATGCCGTTCATGCCGTTCATGTTGTTCATGCCATTCATGTTGTTCATGCTATTCATGTTGTTCATGGCGTTCATGTTGTTCATGTTATTATTATCCATGCTCATGCCGTTGTTAGAAGGAGGGGGGCTGGGGGCGCCGAAGGGAACATTGGAGCGCGCAAAGGAGGCACCGGTGCCGAAGCTACCATTTCCAAAGCCTGGTGGAAAGGGTCAGTATACGCGATAAACGACACATCATGGAGTCGACAGAGGCCAGAATTGTATCAGAAGAACAAAAGCAGCCGCGGAAGGTAGAATAAGCAAGAGTCAGAGGGCGCCGGCCAAATCGTACCAGATGATGAAGAGCCGAAGCCGGTGCTGGGCCCGGCTTGACTTTGGCCGATACTTCCAAACATGCTTCGGCCAGGGCCAGACTGATCAGTCTGCCCAAAACCTCCCGTATTGGATGATCCAAAGCCTAATGCAACGTGTCAGTTCTTGATCAATCTCGGTTGCCGCCCGTTGATCTAGTCAGCGTTTCACCCAAATGAAGTCACGTACCACTCGAGGTATTATTGGACCCAAAACCACCACCGCTACCAAATCCTGAGGACTGCTGGTTATTATTCTGGCCGTAGCTGCCAAAGGCGCTGCTCGCGAACGACATGATGATTTAGCTGGTAGGGAGAGAAAAAAGCGTCAGTCAAAAGTCAGCGTTGCTTGAGCTTCGAAAAGCTTCTTCGCCCTTTTCACACGACAGAACTCGTGACAGGGGAGCAACGCAGCTTCCAGTTTGTCGATCTACCCTCAGCCACAGGTTAGCAGTAGAGTACGCGTGAAAACACAGAGCGGCGTCGGGCTGTTGTTTGCTTCAAGAAGCTCCTAGATGCACGTCGAATGTGATGTTTCGATGGTGATGTCTCGATGCAGTCGCGATGCCTCGTTGACGGGAAGCGCGAACCGACAAGGCGAAAAAGCTGGACCTCACCAGGCTGCAGCTGTTTTGCGTGACGGACCCCGGGGGGTTTCTTGACGTGAAACAAAGAAGCTTTATCGCAAGCAGTAGCAATATGAGAGTGAAAGAAGAAACTGTAGGCAGAGCGAGAAGAGCGGGTGTGTGTGCCCTTTTTCACCTCTTCTTCAGCTTTCTGGTCAAGCGGACGAGGATGCAAAGGGTTGGGACAGGTACTTGAGCAAAAGCGGACAGAGAGGAGAGTCGAGCCGCAAGCCGCTTTTCGAAAAGTGGGCGGTTGCCCAAACTGAGTGAGGAAGAAGCTGGGTTTGCCCGTAATCAGCCAATCAGATGCCTCTGCTCGCGGTACTTGACGGAGAGGTCTGTGACCACCTGTCGCACGCTGGGCAAGTACCTAGCTCCTCTGTACTCTAGACGCGGAACGCGGGAGGAGTTGCAACTTGCGCCTGCAACAAGCCTTGGAATCAAGGAGGCTGGGCGCGTGTGATTCCGACCCCAGGCGCGTCGCAAATCCGCCCCAGATGGACCCATTCGGAGAAGCTTCGCCATTCCTTCGCTGCGCTCTCTAGACATCCATGCTGGCCCAAGACTCGACGATACATATCCATTCGAAGCAATGAAACTCTGCACCATCCTACCGACGCCGGAAATATAATAATCTGAAAACCCGAGAATCCGAGCCTCGTGGCTTCGACATCATCTGTAGAATCCACCCTTTGCTCACGTTATTCCGCCTGCTCCCCTTCCCAACCCGACCGGACCCAAAAGCCAACCTGTGTGCTCTTGTGGTAACTGAATCGACGACGAACTCTTTACGAAGAACGATTTCTCTACGAAGACAAAAATGAATTCTCACACAACACCTCGCACGTTTGCGGGCCGCTCGTTAGGCATTGGGTCCATCCAACAGCAACAGCAGTACCAGCAGAATCAGCAAAATCAACAGACTTCGCAGCAGCAACAACAACAACAACAGCAGCAGCAAAGAGCCCCGCCACCGGCCCAGGTCTCTTCCAACGAAGAATATGCCGCCATTGCTGACGAGGATCGCGAACACATTGACGAAGTGGTGAGTACCTTGCGGTATATCTTGACTATTGTCTTCTCCCCACCCCCTTCCCGAAAATTTCCGCTCGTCCTATTTTCTCGGAAGTTCCCAGTCAAAGTCGCTTTCAAGCGATCTCAAGTCACTGCCTCAAAAGAGAGAGACTGAACACAAGCTCACCACATGAATTTTTTTTTTTTAAAAAAAAAAAACAGTTCGACCTGATGGACATGAAGAAAAAATCCTACCTCAACTCATACGAATTCAAACACTCCCTCGCAGCTCTGGGCTTCGATCTCGCCAAACCAGAATACTTCCGCCTCTTAGAAAGCTACGGCTCTGTACCAGTCGGATGGCAAGACCAGCAAAACTGCCCAGTCAACCGATTCCACGTCTACCTAGACCAATTCCGGCTCTGCGCCGCCAAGCTCATCGCCAATCGGGATCCACGCGAAGAAGCCGCCAAGGTGTTTGCCATGTTTGATTACGATCAAGATGGCTTCATTTCGGTGGAAGACCTGAGGCATCTGGCGCAGGAGATTAAAGATGAGAGGACGTTGAGCGACGAGGAGATTCAGAGTATGATTGATCATCTTGATCATGATGGCAAGGGTGGCGTGAGCCTGGATGAGTTTATGCAAATGATGGAAGAAGAGGCGAGCTAAGCTCCAGTTTGGGAGACAAAAGGAAATTATGAGTTTGTCAATGAGTGTAAAGGGAGGTATTTCAAACTTCTGTTCGGACTAAGAAGGCACAGCAGAAGTAAAATTCTGGCAGTCTTTTCAGGCCAGAATTTCGCTCTTCGGCTTGTCGTGGCTATGACTACCGCGTTGCATTCAGCCAGCATGTTGTCGGCATTCTCGCTCAATCACGCCTATCTTCTTCGGCTAGGACTTTTCTCACACCCATCGGGCTCGGCAATGAACGCGACGAGACTCGAGAAGCTACACATCTGGATCAGGCCTCGTAAGACTTATAGTAACGCGGTCGCTTGTTGCTACATCAAATTCGCAGCCGGGAGGCAAGACAAGACGTAAAAAAGGGCGTTATGGCGATTGGAATGATGGTGGAATTAACTTGGACATTTTAATAGCATGCAAATCACGTCTGAACAGATCTAGATTTTTGAATGGAGAAAGAGAAGCGCTTTCGATGTAACCCTTAGACAGTACTTAAAAGGCAATTGATGCAGAACCTCGTGCAAATAAAAGTCTGTCCCAACTTCCTCCCTGATACACACAACAATAGGCTTGCTCCAAACATGGTTGATTTGCTTTTTGGATATGTTCAAACTACGAGCAGACTCTATCGTGCGCGTGAGAAGAAACAAAAGAAGCATGGCTCAAGGCATGAGAAAAGTGGCCATTCTGGGACGCCGGTTGGCTACGTCCCGTCCGAGACAAAGGGAAGATGAAGAACTCCGTAGTAAGGCAAGTGATTCATCGCGGTGGATGGCGACAAGTAAGTAAATAGTGGTAGCTTGAGAAGGTTTGACCTGATGTAGTGGTGCCATCAGACGAGAGGAGAAATTGAACAAAAGAAAATGTAGTGTCGGACTTGAGACTAGAACTGGATGAGGTCTTGGCCCTGCCCGTTTTGCTGCTGTGGGCGGGCTCCAAACGGATTGTTGCTGCCCTGGCTATTGGCAGCTTGGGTACCGTATGATACGCTGGGCATACCCGTGAACTGCTGACGCATATAGGGGTTGCCGGTCACGTCTCGTTGAACGCCAGAACCAGCGCTGTTGGCAAAGGTCCCAGGAGCTGTGTGCTGTGCGGGAATACGGAGTTCTCCGGTATTTCCATACGTGTCCATGCCATCACCAGTGGCCAAAAGATTGTTTAACTTGGTCTGGTACTCGTTCATTTCCTTCTGTGGAGCAGATGTCGGATCGGGCAGTTGAGGCGGTGGCGGCTGCTGCAGCATCGGCTGACTGTTGAATCTTGTGAGGGTCTTTTGTTCCGGCAGAGTCCCCAGACTGGTGAACGCTGGCCTAGATGATGAGGGCCGCTTCTGGGCAAATGGGTTGTTTGAGCCGGTAGGAGTCGGCATCAAGGATGACTGCTGTTGGCTCTTGTTACTTGCCCAAGGGTTGTTGCTCCCTGCTTGAGGTGTAAGGTCTGATGGTGGTTGCAGTTGCTGCTGCTGTATCTGCTGAGCATACGGATTGTAACCGGTGGCTTGTGGTTGGAAACCCGTCAGGTTGGGCATGTTATTTGACGGCTGGCCATAGGGATCCATGCCCATGCCGGTGGCCTGTATACCAAAAGACTGGTGATGACTTGGCTGGAATGCGGTCGGCTGGGGTTGCTGAAATCCCGTATATGCGTTGTTCATGAAGCCCGTGGGCTGGCTCATGACCTGGCTTTGGTCAACGGGGTTCGCGAAGAAATCCACTTGATTGCCCTGCTGATATCCCTGGTTGAAGCCAGTATACTGAGGCTGGTTCGACGTCGAAGGCTGGACAAAATCGTCATCAAAGAGCAGGTTCGAATTGCTCTGTTCCATTTCGCGGCGCCGTCTCTCGTCTTCCTCCTGGCTGAGCTTGATGGCCTTAGCCAGGTCGTCATCATTGTCCTCATTCTTCCGGCTTTCTCGCTTCTTGCGGTCTTCCTCTTCTTGATGCTTGCTGGCCTCCAGGGCCAGGCGATATTCAGCATCATCTTCGTTTGACCCCTGAGGTCGTCTTTCTCGAGGGCGACGCGAGGATGACGGTTCGGCATGCTGCGGGCCGTATTCCTCCAATCCAGTCACGCGCGATTTCCAAGACTTTCGGTCGCTTCGTTCGGCGCGCAGTCGCTCTTCGTCCACAATTAGGGAGGTCAATTCCTTCGCAGCTACTCGCACTATTCTAACTTGTCAGCCTCACCAATCCGTTTGACCCCTTTGAAATGGTTTTAGGTGAGCGAAGTTCTAACCGTTCTGGCCAACGTCGCGACCTTCCTCGTCGATATACTGGAATTCTCTCAAGGTCTTGATGATGTATATACTCTGGCGGGCCCAGGTGACGACAAGTTCGGAGCCTTCATGAAGACAGTAGTCGAGAACCTTGAGAGCTTTCAGCACATGCCTCCAGTTCTTGCCCTTGTCGTTGAGACGCTTGTCGATCATATCCATAATATCGTAAAACTCGGTCGATCTGCTCATTGCAACGGGTCAAAAGTCTAAATAGCGTGACGATAGGTGGCTAGTCGTAGAGAGTATACGTACGTGTTGAAGGTCATCTGAGCAATTTCGCTCATCTGAGTACCTGTCGGGCCCCATGGGTCATTGCTCGTGGCTAAACATCTCATGAACGTCAGTCGGCGCGCTTACAGCGTACATGAAGAGAAATCGACCACCATGCTCACCTTCTCTGACCTTTACCTGGGTGCTGGAGTATCCTTTGGTCACATTCTTCACGCTTCGCATAACCTTGGACATGATGGGCAACTAAGGTGGGCCACAGCGCCTCGTTTCTGCTTTCACTGTGCTTCTTTTGATAGAGTGTTGAGTGAAATTCGGGAGCAATTCGCAAAACGGCGCGCCAGAAACGGCCTGACGTTTTTTTCTTTTCCTTTTTGGAGAGAAGCCACTAGGTGGGTGCTTAGCGGCCAGCAATGCGAACGGTGGTGGAACGGTAGCGAACGACGTTGACCACAAGAACGAATGAAGAACGGTCTTGGGCTCGGCTTGTTCGAGCGCGTTGTGCGTTTCGTCGCAGACTGCCAAATGTCGTCGCAACGATGCGTGCGAAAGGGCCGGATGCTCTGGAAGTCAATTCCTCTGGCCTGTTGGGAAAGAGGCACAAAGCGTTCGTGGGAATGGCGGGGACAGTCCCGGTCGCAAGTGCACGTGGTGTTGAGGGCCGAGCAAAGCACCCAACTGAACAATTGGCGGGCAGCGTTGGTCTCTTCGGGCGATGTCCGAGAGGCGAAGCAAGATTGACTTTCGGGTGAGCGAGATTAATAAACAGGTCGTTGAGAGCGGATGCACAGAGCGACCAGAGCGACTGAGGTTGGGTGGTTGGTATTTGTCTGGTGAGGTTTCCGCAACACACCAAGACAGGAATCACAAGATGCGAGCAGATGATCCGGGGCCGCGTCGTTACTCGTTAGATGAGCTTGTATGATTACGTATGCATGGACCGCGAGGGCGCGAGTGGTATTAATCCCCGTTTAGTGCACTCCGCTGGGAGTCGGGACCCGACAAGTTACTAATAACTTACGACCCTGAATCTTGAGAAGTTGAGGCTTTTGTCGGGGACTCAGCGCCAGGCAGGACTTCTTTCTGCAAAACTCTGTAGGAACTTGCTTGCCTATGAGCAACTCTTGACGAGGCAACACTGCCGCAACAAATACGGGTGCGTTGGCTGCGTTGGCTGCGTTGGCTGCTTTGGGTGCTTTGGACCAATTATCCGTCGACCACCCCTCGGAACGCGTGGCGTGTTGAAATGGCATGCCGAATGCATTTTGCCGGCCACGCAATGTAATGCAATACGTCACCGGCGACATGCCTCAACATGCTGGAGTTGCGGCCTGAGTCGCGGCTCGCCTGTACCGCCACCCTGCGCCACACATTTCATCGTTGATCAGAACATGCAACCCGTTACCCTACAGAACGAACATGTTCAGTGCTCCCGTCAAAGACGACATCTACAGTCTACCTACTCCATAAGCACTTAGTTGGCAAGATCTGATGCAATGAGGCCTTTTTACCTTGCATTTCTTTTCGCACTGAAACTCATGCTGCTCGTTCAATCTCACGACCTCTTAGTCCTCTCCATCCCTGGCTGCGTACATGCCCTCGCCAGGTTCAACACCAAACACAAAGATGCACTTGACATATCTTTCCACGGTATTTCCGTGAAAGTCTTAGGCGACCTGGACGTCGTGCGTCTGGTAGCAGATATGGGTACTTATGATGCGACTTTCACAGTAGGAGCATCTCCATGACCAAACTACTGACATGGAGAATGAGAGTCCCAGCGCCCTGCAAAAGCGAACTACATGTGAGACCATGTGGCGTCGCAAGTGTTTCTACAGCGAACGTTGATGGAACAATAATGGCAGATCTTTTAAGTCCAGGGCGGGAGACTTCAAGGCAATAACTCGACCAGTTATGTCCGAGAGATGGCTAAAAAGGTCTCGCGGCTATACCTGTGAGTCGTGACAGTCTGAAAAGTCAATCCGTGTATCGGATGTCCCACGAGTTCAGGATAGGGATACCCGGGTGATAGATGTCAATTACGAATTGCGAGCGCCATGGCCAATGTATCATGATACTGCAGGGACACGAGACGTGGTTCTAGAATAGCCAGTATTGGTATTGGTCTGCTTATTCTCTATATGCAATGTACTATCATTCAGCCTCACAACTATATCCGTAAGGAATCTAGCCGCCTCTTGCACGCTGACCACGACCGCCGTGTTTCCTATCAACCAAATTCTCCCCACCAGACGGGTTATCTTCATGACTGCCACTTACGGAACGTCTCCATGACGGTAGTGAAAACAACAAGCAGAATACCACCTCCGGGTCCGAGACGCAGAACCTACATATGCGTGTTAGTGCTCCGTGATGACGCTTGGCTTTGGGGCTGGGGGTGAAAAGAGGATTTGTCTCACCTTAGGAAGGAATCCCTTATACAAAGCACTGGGACCCTCCTCCTTGAAAACAGTGTACACCGCTGGCCAGGCCCAGTTGTACTTGGGAACCAGCCCAGCGACCTTGGGCGTGTTTTGGATACGGCTCTTGACGACGTCCATGGGAGTGTTGAGAATCGTACCGATAGTACCACCGACAGAGCCGGAAATCAAGTCATTCGTCATCTGGCCCTGCTTGGTGCTCGCCTTGGGGAGCAGCTGGCGAACCTGGAAGATGCAACCAAAGTAACCGGCGTTCCATAGAATATGTCGCCACAAGGTACTTTCCAACCCTTGGTACATGGTCAAGATACCCTCGTTTTTGACCGTCTTGACAACGCAGTCTACCATGCCATTGTACTTTCCAGCTGAGGCTTTGTCCTGAAGCCGAATCTTGACGAGCTCGAAGGGCACAACGACGAAGGACTCGGTAGCACCGGCAGTGGCACCGGTCAGGACCGACAAGGACTGGTTCATCTGGTTCACGCCGAAAGCCTTGCGGTAGAACTTGCCCCATTCGTCATTGGCAGCGAATTTGGTGGCGCGCTTGGGCGCTTCCATGAGAATTGGGGCAGAAATTCCTCGGTAGAGACGCGAAAAACTGATGAGAGTCTTGTCAGACCCTTTTTTTCAAGGTATACCACAGAAAAAAGAAACCCCAAGAAAAAGAAAAGACAAAAGGACACCGGGGGTGTGCTCCATGATGCGCGCCTCACCCTTCGTGCTTGATGATCTTGCGGAAGCAGTCCAGCATGCCATTGTAGGCCTCAGCTCCAGTGGCGGTACCAGTTTGCAATTGACTGTTGAGAAAGGAAGGAAGATAAATTAGTGTTTCGACGATCACGATGCTGCCGGGGAGAACACAAATGGGGGTTCGCACACGCGAGTCTTGACAACATCCAACGGGTACCTAGTAGGACATGGGTTAGCAGACGATCTACGGTGGCCATCATGTGGCACGCGCAAGCTCAGCACAGCGTCATGTGCGGCTGAAACAGAGACTTACATGACCAAAATCTGGGACCCGGGGAATTTTTCATTAGTACGATGTCAATCCCTCCGATTAACAAAATGGTATGAGCCGTCATACCTCGGACACACCAGCAATGGCGCCTGCGACGCGCACGAGTTAGCAAGCTTTCCGAAAAGGCAGAAACCCTTGGCCCTGGCATATCATCCCCCAATCTACTTCCTCCCCCCTGAGAAAGCTCGTGAGGGTGACACAACGACGTACCGGCGGCGAATTGGTAAACAAAAGGAAGAGGCTTTTCTTGCGACGACATGGCGGGCAACTTGGACGCGCTTCAGCGGCGTCTCTGGCAGTGCAATCTAGGGCGGCGCAGCGGTTCTGGGAGGAGAGGCAACTAGACGACTCGACGCGCCACAGTGAAGATCGAAGAAGCTGCAGGAGGAAGTAGGAGCAACAGGAACAGACAGCAGTAGAACGGCGGTGCGGGAGCGAAGTCGGTGATGGCGCAGCCCCCAAGACAGGTTGACGAAATTCCGAGTGGAGAGCACATGCAGCTCAATGGCCGCGGCTACAAGCGGCGGCTGTAAGCGAGCCGCGTCAACTTGCGCGCGGCATCACGTCCAGGACCTGCTAATAGGTAGGCAGCTATTACGAACGCAAGGTGACGCCAAATGGATGCTTCATGGGAGAGGCCTGGCGAACCAGCGGCGCACGCATTGTAGCACGCAGCTGTCGTCTATGCGCAGTGGTGTTTTCTGGTGCAATAGGTATGTTAACATACTCCGTATGCGCACCAACAACACGGCCGCAGCCCTATTTGCCCTATCGCCCAGCACAAGGTGAAGGCTCGACGTCGATTGGCTGCGCAAAGGAAGACCCCGCGACGTAGCCTCGTCGAGATCCGGCCGCACGTGCATGCAGTTGCAGCTGGTTTATCGCTGCCGCGGTCCCCACCTAATCCCGCATGCGTCAGCAGTGAGCAGTGAGCAGTGAGCACAAGTTCGTGGCTGTTACGGCGCAGGCAAGCAACGTTGACTGTTGAGAATCTGCGATGCATGTGTGGGCGGGCTTGAATACATATATCCTCTTTCTTGCGCTTCAATATGATGAAGCTTGTAGCATAGTACGACTGCGTCACTTCATATTCGTCTCGGCGATACATAATCATCGGCGCGCCTGTTGTCCATGTTCCCGGTTTCGTTTCGACACCCCCACTATAGGCGCTGACGCCTACATGATCCATTGCGCACACAATACATACCTACGTACATGCGCAAAGGTACGCGGTGGCAAACCTTTCTTCTTCATCACCCAGCCGTCCGGCGCCTTCAACTACACCTTTAAAGAAGCCGTGATCCAAAGAGACTCACAGCGAGGTGTTGTTCAAAGCGCCTGGGAATCCAGCTCACCCTCGAGCCCTCGCATCGCAACCGCCCATGAGTCATCTTCTGTGGAAGTATTACTGGGAAAATGATGTCGACAGATTTCGACGTCTGCTGGCGCCCGCTGGATCCAGCTCTCACCCTGCCGCTTCATTTCCATCCACAGGAGCTACAGGAGGAGCATTCACGAGCGGTAGTCCAGGCAGCATAGCCTCATCGCCGCGCACGACACCGAGACCTCGCAAGGCCTTGGCGCATACACCGGGCACCGGCAGATTCAAGGAAGGGGGAGCTGGCCTTAGTCGAATCGAAATAAACAGTCGAGATCATGCTGGTCTCACCGTTCTGCTTCGTGCTGCCTCATCAACCCATCCGAACGCCCGAGCCTTTGTGCAGGCCCTTCTCGATCATCCGCTTCTTGATCTCTACGCTCAAGACCCAGAAAGTGGCTGGAATGCGCTTCACCGATCGCTATACACTGGGAATGTCTCTATTGCTCGGCTCCTCTTGGCAAAAGAGCGCATTCATCTCACAACAAACACCAACCAGGCCGTCGTGTGGAAGGTTGGCCAGCTTATCAAGACCAAGGATAACGAGGGAAACAGCCCCTTCGATGTCTACAATTCTACCATCGCGACTGCGGCCATCTATCACGAGCCCCAGCCCTGCGCATTAAAAGACATCAATCCTGCCATCCACGACATGATACCCGGCGAAGACGATAGCGAAATCGACGACGACATTATTGAAATGTATAGAGCCTTTGCATCCCTGATCTTGATCTAAAAACTTGACAAATTCTTTGTGCAGGTAGCTGACTCTGGCCATTGTATAGTACTGAAGACCTCGCTCATAACAGCAGACAATCTGTCATGGGTGATGAGTTCTTCATGTTTGGAAGCAATAAGAACCTCTCACTCGGGGTCGGTGACGAAGATGACCGCCAGTATCCGGAGCGAGTGGCTCTTCAGCGGCCTGATGCCCTGCTACATCGGTTTCACAACATGTACCTTGATGAGAAAGACGTAGACGCGGCCTCCTCGGCGCTGAAGGATGTTCCTACCCTGATCCGACACCCGCCGCTGGCCATCTCGGATATCGTCATGTCAAAGCTACACACTGCCGTTGTCACGCATGATCCAGTATCCAACTTATATATTTGTGGCGTCGGCCGTGGAGGAAGGCTTGGCATGGGCGACGAGAATACGCAGTTCAGATTTGTACCCGTCGAGGGACCATTCGCCGATCGCAAGGTTATCAACGCTGCACTAGGTCAAAATCATTCCATGGCCATAACGGATAATGGAGAGCTCTGGACGTGGGGTCTGAACTCGGATTCTCAACTTGGTTACGCCCTGCCACCGATGATGCGATCCGACCAAGAGCCTATGAGTTTGACGCCGCGCCAAGTGTTTGGCCCCTTGAAGAAAGAAGTCGTACGAGGTATTGCCGCATCCGCCGTGCATTCAGTTGCCCACACAGGAATCGCTTTGTATTGCTGGGGACGCAATCTGGGCCAACTCGCCCTCATGGATGCTGATTCAAGGTCCCTGGAGTTCCAGACCACACCACGCAAAGTGGCTGCCTCATTGCTGTCAGCGCCAATTACAATGGTCTCAGCTATTGACAAAGCCACCACTTGCTTGCTCGCCAATAACACCGTCTGGGTGTTTACCAACTACGGGTACAATCTGGTCAAGTTTCCTTATCCAGACGTCTTCAGTAATTCGGTGATGGGGGCCAACGCCCTCAATCACGTGCGCTTTGACTCGAGACGCCGAATCATTCGATACATTGCCTCCGGGGACGAGACAATTGCTGCTATCACGTCTTCCGGCGATCTCTTCACTATGCAACTGAACACCAAAGTCGACGCGAATCAAGTCGCTGGCTCTACTACAAATCCTGTCAAAATCAAGGGTGCTGTGACACAACCACAGTGCATCTGGGACTCCCGAAAGGACGGCGTTGCTTCTGTCAGCGTTGGCGAACATGGTTCAGTCATCATTTGCACCGAGTCAGGCGCCGTGTGGAGGCGAGTAAAGCGTCCCAAGGGCAAAATTGCCATTCTTTCAAACTCTATCGACGCAAAGAAGAAGGACTTCAAGTTCGAGCGTGTTCCGTATATCACGAACTGCATCTCCGTCCGCAGCTCCACCTTTGGCGCCTTTTCTGCCATACGGCAAAACAGCAGGGTCATGTCTTGTGACATTATTGTTGCGAATCAATCTATATGGGATGATGTCGGTGCTCTACTGTGTCTGAACAAGTTCCAGGCTTCTTCGACGGAGTCTGCAGAGGAGAGAAATGCCAGGAATGAAAGGTATCCTGCTGTGGCGGGGACTTTACTGCATGAAATCATTCGTTCACTGGATATTGAACATGACATGTTACAGTGGATTGCCACAAACTCTTTCCAATGCCAAGACCTAAATATGGAGCTCCGGGCATCATCGAATCCTGACTTAAGAATTCCTGTTCACGGCTGGGTACTCTCGGGACGAAGTCCCTTGCTTCGAGCAGCCTTGTCAGAGTACTCGGTCAACGCAAGCATGGATGCATATTCCGACATCTTTTTGATCGAGAAATCCAGCACAAAAACGATTCTCACTTTCATCGGAGTGGACGTGTATACACTATTAAACTTGGTTGTGTACGTCTACTTGGATGCGATCATTCCTGTTTGGAGATGCACCAGAGAAAGGCCATCACTGGCCCATCGGTTCCGTCAAGTTAGAACGGATATCATGAAGTTGGGAACGAGACTACAAATGCCGAAGCTGGAAGCTGCTGCCCGACTGCAAGAGGGATTGGAGCTGTGTCTGGATGCCAACTTCCGAGATGCCATTACAGACCCAGCATTTTTCCACGACGCTGACATGATCATTGAGCTGGACGGCGACGAAGTCCACGCTCACAGTGATCTCATTTGCCAGCGGTGTCCCTTTTTCAAAGGCATGTTCCGCGGACGTTCCGAAGGTCGATGGCTAACTGGTCGTCGCAATCCTGTGCTCGGAGAAGACCTCGTTCGCGTCGACTTGAAACACATTAATCCCGAAATTTTTGATTACGTCATGAGGTATCTCTATGGTGATGTCGGCCTTGAGCTGTTCAATGACGTCTGCCTGGAAACTCTAGACGAATTCTCCGAGCTGGTGCTTGATGTCATGGGTGTAGCAAACGAGCTCATGCTGGATCGGTTGTCTCAGATATGTCAGTGCTTGCTGGGCAAATTTGTCAACACACGCAATATTGCCAATCTTCTCAACGAAATCAGTCCTTGTTCAGTGACCGAATTCAAAGATGTCGGGCTGGAATACATCTGTCTGCAGCTGGAATCCATGCTCGAGAATCACCTTTTGGACGGCCTCGACCAAGATTTGTTGCTTGAGCTGGATGAAGTAGTGCGAAGTAATCAGCTCGCCCAGTTCCCGTATGTGCGCAGTGGTCGGGCGGATTCTCTATTACATGACCAGTACCCTGACCTGGCCCTCGATATCGAGGAAGAACGGCGACGGCGCGTCAAGGCAATGGCGTTCAAGTTGGCACAGAAAGACGAGGAAAGGAAGCTGTCATCGTCGTACAAAGCGCGAGTGGGCAGTCTGGACGACGCGTCCGCACCACAACCCCGCACGCAAGACAGATCTCGTCGCAAATCATCAAAGATTGAACGCAGCGAGTCCTTGAGCCCGAGTTTGCGTGCCGTGGCGTCTCATACAGACCTGATGTTCAACATGGAGGACGAAGATGGTCCTAATCCCATCACTTCCATGTCACCGGCCATGGCAGCAACCGCAACGGACGGCCAGGTCGAGATAGACTTGGACAATATGCCTCGATTGCCCGCTGCTTGGCGCAATGCCCAAACAAGTGCAGGCTCACCTCTCGGCAGATCTCCAGGTCTGGATGCTTTGTCGCCATCCCAGCAGCTGTCCGGACCAAGTTTCATGCTACCGTCAAGAGGCATAGATGGTCAACCAACGTCACCACCAGCAAGACCAACAAATGCACCGTGGGCGTCGCCGATACTTCCATCATCCAAGCTCGATCTGAAGAATATCATGCAGGAAGCAACTTCCAAGTCGAACCTCACTGCAGCCATGACCTCACAGGCGGAAAAGGCAGCTGGAGCGAACAGAACCCAAGCCAGACTATCTCAAAAGGAACGCAAAAAGCAACAATTACTCCAGGCCCAAGCCGAGGCGGCTGCGGAAAAAGATAAGGCCAAAGAAGCGATAGCTTGGGAAACAGTCAAGTCAGCCGCTCGGCCACCCCCCTGGAAAGCAGCGAGTCCAGCTCCCAAAACGTCTCTGAGAGATGCCATGCAGTCAGAGACAGTACAATCGCGAGGAGGAAGCGCATCAACTCCGGCTCCCACAAAATCGTCCCTCACGGTAGATGGCACCGGTACTCCCTCAGTAATCAATCGCAGAGTGGCATCCCCTGACACGCGATTCCCAGGTCAAAACAAAGCGAGCAGCGCGGCGGCACCGGCAGCACCGTCGATACCTGAAGTCGGTCCGTCTAAACCCCAGGAGCCGAAGCCGCTGGTGCCGCACTCCAAGTCGTACATGAAGCCGGCGCCCAAGGCCGAAGCCATGCTTGGATATAGCATGGCCGACATTATTGGACAGCAGCAATTGGAGCAACAGCGTGTGAAGGAGGCCGTTGCGAAACGATCGCTGCAGGAGATCCAAGAGGAACAAGCTTTTCAGGAGTGGTGGGATCAGGAGAGTCGTCGGGCGCAAGAGGAGGAGGCGAGGAAGCAGGCCAGAGTAGTTGGTAGAGAGAGGGAGCAAAACGGTAGCAGTCGTGGCAGCGGGGGTAATAGACGAGGAGGTGGAGGAGGCGGAAGAGGAGCAGGATCAGGATCAGGTACAGGAACAGGAGGTGGTAGAAAAGGTCGCGGAGGAGGCAAATCGAAGACCGGGTCAGGTGAGGCGACTAAGCCAGCGGTTGGAAACGCGGCGACTTCTTCTAGGGGCGGGGGACGAGGGGGTAGAGGACGAGGCGGCGGGAGTATCTCTCATTCTTCATAGCGATATATATGTATGTAGGCGAGTGGCGCGCTGGAAACGGAACGGGGTTCGAAGCAGAGGGAAATGGACTAGATGATATACATAAGGCGCATGATGCCTGCTAATACGACCTTTCTGTCTCCAGGATGTCTTACTGCTGACTACACCAAGTGCCTGCCTGGGTCCCCGGGGAGGGGGCCCAAATTCCCCAATTACACAATTCTAACAAGAATTATCGAAGACGTCTATGTTTCCTGAGATGGAAGCCGGCATTTGTTCCAACAAGGCTGCCTAAAAGACCCCTAGCACGGTACAAGAATACGCGGTGCGACCCAGACAACCTGCGGTTATACCATACCAAGCGACCAGCATTCCACCTTGTGTACCAATGCCGACAAGGGGGTGACGGGTCATGGGTGTTTGTACTTTGTGCTGTACACATGTACTGATGAAGGTATCTACGTTTAGGCGCGCAGGTATGTAGCACGAAGGAGGCTCTGGCGGGCCGTGTTTAGACAAGACGTCGGGATGGTACACCGTACGATGGATGGATGTATGTATGGTATAGCAGAGGCGGGAGTGGGATGTGGCCCGTGGGTGAGAAGGGTTGGCGGGTGGCTTTTGGAGGTTTACTTGATGAGCGGGTTTTGGATTACATACGCGTTTGTGAGGAGGATCTTGGGGATGTTTTCTTAGGAGGCCTATTGGGTAGTTCATTCGGAAGGCGTGTTTGTTTGTGATGGAGTGGGGGAGTATTATGCGTGTGGAAACAGGTATACATTTCAAAACATTTCAATACATTTCAACTACATCAACTACATCAACTACATCAACCCCACACGCAAGACAGATCTCGTCCCAAATCATCAAAGATTGAACGCAGCGAGTCCTTGAGCCCGATCTTGCGCGCCGTGGCGTCTCATACAGACCTGATGTTCAACGATGGTCCAAATTCCATCACTTCCATATCACCGACTATGGCAGCAACCGCAACGGACGGCCACATACAGGTACAATCGGGCGTTTCTGATATGACATACAGAGCAGACATATGGATTGGATTGTGCATGATATATGATTACGTCCATCTTCATGAGTAGGTACCTGCATACAAGGCTACCTCGCGGCAAAAGACCGATCGCGCTGCCATCCAAGGTGGGCAGAAGCGAACTCGCCATGGCCGCCTGTCCCAGTGATAGGGCACGTCGACTTGTGCGGATGGTTGCAGAGGGTGCCACCGTCCACGGTAGGCTGTGGATGCTCAAATGACAAGTCCGGAATGAAGAGTGTGTACGACGACGCTTTGCATTAGTATAGCGTTCCAGAGCAAGACATGGGGGGAAACGGAGAAGGGAGAGCAGCCAGGGCCCAGCCTTGGTAGACCTATGCCTTGGTACGGAGTACCTAGATATCGTTTGATATGACGCTTTTGGTGTGCTGGTTTGCGTGCTGGTGGCTGCTGTCTCGAGCGATGACGAAAAGCGGCGAGGAGCTGGCATCAGCACTTTTTCGAGACGAAGAGTCGAAGACCGGGCGCAAATCGGTGGCTTGTAAGTTGTCGCTCTTATCAGCGCTCGGCACAGGGGACACAGGGCTCGTTTGACGATTGTCCGGCAGTGACAGTCTCTAGCGGGGTGCCACAGTGGGCGTACCGGTGTGTGTACGGTGAGACAACGGTGAGCCTGCAGCGGGTGGTGCGCTGTGGGCGTTTCCGTTGCCGTGGGGCCCCGCGCTGATATAACCCTGATAAGCGGTGCCCAGAGGCCGACAACCAGATTTCCCTCCCCCCACCCCAGCCGCCAGACTGCAGCAGACTGCGCACTGTGCGCCCATACCCTCCCGCCCAGCCAACCAGAAGCAGCCAGGCCGAGCCGGATTCCCGACTGGGCATTGGACCGAATCGAGGATCCGCAGCGATCCGCCGGCCACTCAGTGGCAGTGACGGTCACCAACTGACTGGATGGAATCCCTGCTCGAGCGGTCACCACCCCGGCTCGTGTTCAACTCGTCGTGTGGGGTGCGGATTGCAGTCACGGACGACTCATCCGCCTTGGAGTGCTCGGTCTACATCTCTCCCTCTTCGTCTTCGACATCTGCTTTCTCGCTCGCTTGCATGCCTGCGTGCTGCTTGCTGCGTGCCTTCTGCGTGCATTTCAACCCATCCAGTGAGTTTCTCACTTTGTGTCTCATTCCTACTTGTCGTCCTTATTCACCACCTCGTTCAACAAACGCAGCGATATAGCACTGACCTATGTATGTCCTCGACAGCTATCAAGCTCTCTCCTCTGCGCCCGCCTTCCTACAGTCGTTGACGATGGAAGAGCGACCGTCTTTCCATCCGGAACCCCCCGCCAGTATATAGATCATCTCCTCTCTGCCGTTCTGCCAAATCCGACCAGCTCGGACAACACTCCCCGTCCGAGCACTGAGCAGAGCTTCATCATGCATCAACAACCAAGACCGGCGCTTCGGCGATCTGCTTCACCAGCGTCATCACCACAAATAACCCAAGCCAGATATGCCAATCCGAGAGATGTTGTAACGACTTCTCCCCATCGCGCTGGTTCCAATTACTCGGGGCGAGAATCTATGCCGTCTCCAACAGGAAGCAGTCCTTCCGCCTCCAGCTTGGGCTTGCCGGCAGACTCGGTAAAAAAGCTGGATCAGATAGTTCAGGTATGAAGATTTCCATCCCTTGTACCAGGTACAAGGCAGATAATCTGACATATTTGGTTTTCAAATTGTATAGAATTTCTTCAGCAAAGCCGCAGTTCTCATTATTGAGTCCCGGGTGAAAGTGAAGCCCGCACGCACCGCACGCGGTCAGCCAAAAACGAATAAATGGGTGCGTCTTTATGAGTATTGTGTTATAAAAGAGATCTCCACAGACAATGAACTGTGCTTCGAGGGCTAACGAACCATGGCACCAATAGTTTCAATTAGAAACCAACGAATTAGACAACTTTCGAGACGACCTGAAGATATGGAAGACGTGCGGAAGCTTGGAAAACCGCCCGCCACCCTTAATTATAGACATCTATCTCGACACCTCGGGTCTGAAAGAAAGCCAGAGTCTCGTCATCCTCGACGACGATGGCAAGCGCTGGGACGTAATGGAACAACTCAACTCGTCAGACTCTTCTTCGAGCGGCAGCTATCATGCTCCACCCTCATCGAGAAATGCCGAGGTTTTGCTCGAGCAGTGGCGCATAGACCTGAAAACAGCCGGAGGCCCGCCAACTGGTGATTTTGGTCCCATCTTGCCAGCCATTTACAAGAAAGCCATTGTCTTTTTCCGATCTCTCTTCATCATTACCAAACTGTTACCAACATGGAAATTTGCCAGTCAGAGCCCGGCCAAGCAGTCACACCCTGCCTTAGTTCCCAAATGTCGTATTCGTCTCGAGGAGCCTGGGCGAATGGACCCTGATCTTCTGAAGCACCCGATTGACGGCCGTAGAGAACCGGTAACAGAGTATGTTTTTGGTGACCTGGAAGTTCCAGTGGGGTGTCTGAGTACTACTGTGACGTATCGCAACGATTGCAGCTTCCGAATTGACGATGCCGAATCCTTACTCAGCTCCCGCTTTATGGGAGTCGACGAAAACTTCTTCAGGCCTTCTGTCCCGCAAGAAACGGGCCGTAACGAGGCCCAAGTTGCCGAGACCGGCTCGCTACGTGATCATCGCCGTGGAAATTGCTTGGGCGACCTGCAGCAGACCTATGGCAGTATGTCGACATACCATGGCGACGGACCGCTGGGAACAAGCCCTTTATCGATGCTAAGAGCTGTCAAATGCCCCGGCTCTGACACAAATTCTCCGCTGTCCACTCCGGGTAGCCTTGGTATTGCTTCCAGTTCCTTGCCCATCACCGGGCGCGACTCGGCACCACGGGCCATCACCGGCCGCCCAGAGAGTGCTAGCAGGCGGACCTCCATCTCTTTCCAGCCATTCAAGTCTGGCTCTCTTTCGGGGTCTCCTGTGCCGCGACAAATAGAGACAGGGTCTCCGGTCTCCACACCCTCGCAGAGCCGACCAGGCGTTTTGACAGGGTCACAACCTCGTCATAAGAGCTCATTGACGGCCGGAATGCCAGCTTCGCTTCGAGGCGGACCCCCTTCGGTTCCTTCCGACGCCCCGATAGTTGGCTCGCCTCGTCCTGCGACGACTGCACGTTACAGCAGTAGCTTTCCTCATAGACGACGGCGGCTATCCGTTGGACGAGCTGGAGACGAAGAACAAAGCAGCAGCGGTCGACAAAGCTTGGCTTCGTCGGTGGTACAGCCAGGATCCGGCTTGCTTGCCGAGGGTGGTGCCATGAGCTCGGGCTCTCTTCATATGGAAGAAGATGACATTTCGGACTTTCTCAAAGCTCTAGACAGTCACAAGACTTTGAAGAGCTTCGAGCCCACCAACCGCGGCGGCGATATAGCCGCGAACCGGACAGTTGCTCAGCTATCCAAGTTCCATCTCATGAGAGACTCCAACAACGCCCTCACCGAATCCATGACCTCGTCAATGCAGATGCAACGGTCGTCGAGCTCGTCCAGCAGGTACTTGACAAGCGTCCCTGGCATGGTAGCTCCAGCCTCGCTGTCCGCCTCTTCTTCGCCCGGCGGCAAAGCGGTGTCACCACATACGCCACACACGCCTGCGATTCCGTCCCGTCTCAGCGAAAACTCAATCGTTGATTACACTGCTACGGAAAGGATAAGGTCCAGAGGAGGACGTCGACAGACATCTACGGTGCCAGAAGTAAGCAGAGAAAATACCGTGACGCAGGAGGGCACGAGCGCGATCGATATTCCCCTGTCGCCGCGCAAAGGATCCTACCAAAGACGATCGAGCTCAGCTGCTCAGCAGAGCCGTACAGTCATTGACGATGAGGATGCGGATCTGGCATTTGCCGCGCACAGGAGCATTAGCCTCGGGACAAATAAGGCAGACGCTCCTACCATGAGCCTTCTCTTAGGTCGCCACCTGCACCTGGATGATGAGGTGAGCGGACGCGAGGACGCCACGACGCGAAGAATGAAGGACGCCGCAGACCTGCAGCCATCTGGCGCATCTGTTATGCGGCGCGGCTCCAGTGAGGAGAACCTTCCCGAGGGTCTGATTCCATCGGCAGTCCGATCAGGGTCCGCCTTTCAGCGACGACGATATACAGGCATGGGGGCTTCCTCGAGAGCGACACCCCCTCCATCATCACGTGGTAGCTTCACTGGGTCCGCCAGCCGATTAAGTCGGGGCGACGACGATTCCATTGGAGAAGAACCCCTGGTGTTCGACCTGTCTGAAATGGACGCACAAGGCAGGCCAAGCCTTGAAGATGATCGTGGTGGACGCAATCGCAGCGCAGAACGGAGCACCTTTGAGCCGAGAGGAATCACTCGAAGAGGGTGGTGAATGTGGAATTGTCTCTTTTCTTTCTTCTTCTTTTTTTGCCCTCCCGTGCCGGGAAGATGTGGAACAGCGTACGAATAACTACCTATGACGAATTGGTGCATATAGCAAAGGCATTTTACATGGTATACGACATGACCCAAGCAGGCGCCACAAGGTTGTGTTTTTTTTTTTTTTTTTTTTTTATATATATATACACTGCTTGGGTAAATTCTGGATACTCTCATTACTGACTGATTGGATGCATGCGCGTTCTTGGCGTTTAAGGTCGACCTAGCACATGGGTGCAAATGGGTGCAAATGGGTGCGACTATAATTTGGTGTTTGTTTTGCTTTTACAGTTGGGTCAGGCAAGATTCTAGCATGAGGGTCGGCACATAATCAGCAGTGATAGATGGGATTGTTTTTGTTCTTGTCTTTTGTCTCTTATTCAGGATAGGATCTTGTTATTTTACGAGAGGAGGAAGATTGCTTGCACATGCGCGTGTTCCAGGGTACGACGGAGAAGGGTAGAGTTGCGGAGAAAGGACTTCCGGGGGACATTGTTGGTAGATCCAGTCTGCAGAAGTACATGTCTTGGATCAGGACAAAGCCTTGGATGATGATCAGGGGCAAAGGCGGATGAACAAATTGCATGATGTTTGTGACCATGGCAGGGCAGCGATGCAATGACGTCAGAATGGAATAGCTCTCGTGAAGATCGCGAGTTTTCATGATCCACATCGCATCTCGTGAGTCGTGAGTCGTGAGTCGTGAGTTCCGCGAGTCTTCCCTCAGTTTGAGTCCATACGACACGAGGCCACGAGATGATTAGAAGGCCACACGATTAACGGTCGTCGGCCTGATGATGCCATGGGACGCAATGTGTAGAGGCTGAGGCCTAATTGGCCCATGTCATGTCGCTTGGGCTTTGCAAGAGGCTCAAGAGCTGGCTGTGTGTACGGCCCACCCTTATATAAGTTAGACACGCTTCCATCAAATCGCCAATCCCGCCAAACAGGTAGGTACCTAGGTACCTAATGTAGGTAGGTAGGTAGGTCATCAATTCTAAATTCCCAATTCATATTGCGGCAACGCCCAAAACACCTCAAAACCATGCCCAAAGAAGATACCATTTCGGATGCGAGTATTTCAACCTATTTCTTACACGTTTCAGTCCATTTTTTGCCTCTTTTCATGACCACATCATCAAGCGCGACGCCGATGTTGATGTGGGGCCTTCACTTGTAACGAGGTACCTTAGACCTACCTATGATTATCTTGTTCTTACTGCAATGGAAATGCAATTCTATTGCAATGGTATTTCAAATCTAGTGCAGCGCGACTGCAATGCGATTGCAATCAGGAATCTTTACCAGTAAGAAGGAAAACGGAAGGAGGTAAGATCAATCGATCCAAACTCGCTACGAGCAGGTACATAGCTTGGAGAGGGACGATTGCGAATTTGCAATAAGATCGCAATCCGACTGAGAGGATTTATTAGCTTACAGTCCAATAACTCGCGGAAATGTTAGGATCATCAACCTTCGACGGTACTGATATCGCAGACTCTGCCCATGTTGTATGAATACCACGGCTGCTCAGTAGTATCCAAGGGTGTCGCTCAACTCTTCTGGAACTACAGAGATATACTTCACTTCCACGCTACATTTCTTTACCTCCATGCTATTTATTACATATCAAATACATGTAGGAGACAAACTAATCGTAGGTACCTAATGTATGTATCCCGTAGGAGGTACCTAGGTACCTCTACGTTACACAAGAGAAGGTCATGAAAAGAGGCGAGAAATGGACTGAAACGTGTAAGAAATAGGTTGAAATACTCGCATACGAAATGGTATCTTCTTTGGGCATGGTTTTGAGGTGCTTTGGGCGTTGCCGCAATATGAATTGGGAATTTAAAATTGACAGTTTGGCGGGATTGGTGATTTGATGGAGCGTGTCCAATGGTCCACGAGCTCGTTCACGATTTGGACTTGCGCTCCTCGGGAGCTTTGGTACATTCCAGGCTACTCACGACGGAATGATTTTCTCTTGCCGAAGCATCTTCGAAATGGATACGTAGATCGGGGGATCGCCAGCGCCATGCTACATCGGAAACGGATCAATTGCGAAGAATGTTTTCTGATCTATTGCTCTATGCGTAGACTATATATAATACACTATCAAGGTGTTTCATAGCCAGAATCAGAGGCGGTCTTCTTGGGTGAAGTGGTTTTGACGTCTAGTTCTGTTGTAGTATCTTGCGTGGCAAGCTCGTCGTTCTTTTTTCGGCTTTCTTGGCTCGGGGGTATATTCTCATTTTGCTCCTTATCGTCCTTTTGCTCCTTTTTGTCCGCTTGCTCTTTATTGTCCGTTTGCCCATTACTTTCCGTTTGCTCTTCGTGCTCCTTTTGCGTCTTTCCATCATCCTCCTCCTCCTTCTTCTCCTTCTTCTCATTCTTCTCCTTCTTCTCCTTTTTCTTCTTCTTTTCGTTCTTCTTCTTCTGCTCATCCTGCTCTTTTGCATCCAGCTTCGTCTTCCGCGCCTCCGCTTCCCGTCTTGCCCGTTCAGTCTCCTTCAGAGCCTTGTCCTGCCGTTCCTTGCGCATCGCCAGCACCCAGCTCTCAACGCTCTGGATAGCCGCCTCCGGATCGTGCTTATGTCTCAGCAAGAGGCCCTGAATCTCGGCAGGGCTGAATTCCAGCGGAGGAATCTTGTCGCCGAATATGCTGGCTTGCTCGTTGACGCGCTCGCTCATGAGGGCGCGTTTCTTGGCGAGACGGGCCTGGACTGCGGCCAGGTCGGTGGCCTTTTCATCCGCGCGGGAGAGTGTAGTTTCGTTTTCGTAGGGAGCGTAGATGGCGCGGAAGATGGCCGCAGCCATGGACGAGTCAGCGTGCCCAAAAGGAATCGTCATGTCAATGCGGCCGGGACGGATGAGTGCCTTGTCGAGCTTCTCCACGTGGTTAGTCGTCATGATGAGAATGCGGCCTTCTTGCGAAGCAACACCGTCGAGGATGTTGAGGAGGCCTGAAAGGGAAACTCGACCTGAAGAAGTTGTTGAAGGAGTTGAGCCTTTTTTGTCGCTGTCGTCTGTTGTTGTCTTTGGATTGGTAGAAGGGTTCGGGTTCTCTTCACGAGTGTGAGTCAAGCCGGCGCTGTCAATGTCCTCGAGGAGAACCACGCAGCGAGTGGGAAGGTCGTAAAAAAGAGTCGTCAGATTATCTTCTGTGGCAGAGGCATTGCTCAAGCTGACGATGAAGATTCTCATGCGAAAATATCCAGCCAGAGCAAGACTGAGCGAGCTCTTCCCTGTACCGGGTGGCCCATGTAGTAAGTAACCTCGACGGTACGGAATACCGCGATTTGCATACCATCGGCGGGTGGCGGGGTTTAGATAGTCGCCAGCATCGTTTATCAGCTTCTGCTTCACGCCCTCGTCCAAGATGACAGTCGAGAATGGCCGATTTAGACGAGACATGCACCGCTCCCAATAGTTTCCGACCAAGTTGGCACGAAAGATGATGGTCTTGCGGTCATCTCTCTTCATATGTAGTTGACGCGCCTCGAGCAGTAGCTCCTTCAGGATACGGGGATTTCTGCCATAGCATGAAATGCGGAGCTCTTCCGTTTCGCTCGAGCTCGCTATGATGTTTTGATCAGGATTCCGTATCCTCTCAAACATAAGCGGCTGCATCCTGTACCAGAAATAATGAGTGCCATGGGAAGGCGTGTAATGCAAAGCTTGCTTCTGTGGACTCGACGCCCCGGTAAGGGGATTGACCTGGGCATTATTCTCGTCGTCGTCGTCGTCGTCGCTCTCAGAATCGCTGTCTGAGCTGTTACAAAGCACATAGCGGTTTCGAGAATTGACATTGGTGTTGGCGACAAAATTGCGCGAGTTGTGGGAGAATCCCTGGCGTGACAGCCACAACATGACCATGTTGTAGATCTCATCATCCGTGCGGATCGTGACACTTGATCTGAGATGGTCGTTGACGACGTTCCACAGCATGTCACCGACATATCCCCATACGACAGAGACGATGATGGCGCCGATCAGAAGAGGCATGTATGCATTCAAGTCGGCTCCGACGTAGGTGTTAACGGCGGACGTGAACACTGAATAGCCTGGGAAGAAGTAGTTGAGGAGAGCCACTTTCGGGGAGGGGACACCGGGGATGCCAGTCTCGGCGGGCATTGTCGAAGCCTGCTGCTGCTGTTTCTGAATCAAGCGATCGATGAAATCCATGGCGGTGGTGATGGGTGATAGGGTTGCGTTTGGAGATGTATCAGTTGACGGGCGGACACGTGAACTGAACGCTTAGGTATGACGAAGTCTTCTCAAGCCGTCACAAATTGAAGGATAAAAGGAAAGCCAAGAGGTGACGACGGAAGCTTCTCTGCCTCGACTTATGAACGCAGTCATCGAACTTGGGCCTTGAGACTCAGGAGAACAAGAGAATGACGTCGACCGCCGGCTGGCACAATGAGAGCGGAAGAGTGTTGGCCGAAATGGAGACGCCGAGTGAGTCAATTCACAGCTCATCACGATTATGTGAAAGTCTTGCAGATGCAGGCCGCAGACAGCAGTGACACTTGGTGAGTTGGTGAGTTGGTGAGTTGGTGAGTTGGTGAGTCGGTGACAGAGCGGTGATGACTCTGCACCAATTCGGGCCTTTGGGTGGCGGCAACTGGACCAACTGACGCCGAGCGGCGAGGAGTCATCGCGCGCCAAGTTGTGAGCTCATGACGAGGTTTCATTTCAAGCCCAACTTGATGGTATAACCCGCCTATGCCAGCATGCGATGCTACCCGGCGTACTGAGTCACAGCCGCTTTTGACCGTACATACCTACTTTGCCTCGTTCAAGATCTTTGGTCATCGCCGCAGCATTCTCTGAAGTCTGTACGGAGTATGTATGCAGTGATGCACGCTCTGTTCGGACATGAGATGTTGACACTTCTCCGGCGGAAAGAAGTGGTGCCTGCTATCGCCCTCCGACCGCGGGACTTGGTCCAATGAGCTTCAACGTGTACCTCCCCTTACCTATTACATATGTCGGTACATACCTACCTACCTAGGTAGGTACCTACAAGTAGGTACGGAGTACATGAGGTAAAAATCAGATTTCTCTCCAGCATTGCGCCAACTAGGAGGTAGGCATGACTCATGAGAAAGCTCCTGAAACGATAGACACTGCCTTCGCACGAAGTTGTTGCGCTTCAAGGTCCTCACTGCTTAGCCGGGTTGTTCCGCTGCTGCCATGACGTCTACATACTTGCTTTGCTTCTTTTCTGTGCTGTCGGAGAGTCCTGCGCCGGAAAGACGAGGCTGATGCCTATTATACAGAGCAGCCTGCCGCCTCGCCTCCAAGCAACATACATCGTCCAAAACAGGCTGTCTTTCCCAAGGACTTATTACAGACAGAGCCTCGTCCGGCTCATGTCCGCACAGAATTGGGAGGTATGCAAGACCTAGGCTACCTTGCCGCGATGTAGGCAGCACTGAGCGGATGTATCCTAATCGCAAACACCATAGGAAAAAGGATGATTTTGATGAATGGAAACCAGGCAATCTCAATCCCTGATGCGATTGGCGGAAGCACGACGGGAGTTCTGGGCACGAAAAATGGCGGTTCTTAGGAGCTAGTTCATGTCACGATGATTTAAGTTTCTCTCGATGAGTAACGTGTCAGCTGTTCGGTGCTGTCCCTGCTTTGTACATCTTTCGCGTCCAAACGTGACATATGGCATCATCTAGACTACCGGCTGCGTTCGCGAGGTCCGCATTTTGGTGTTTCGATTGTTTGTTTGTCGAAACGGTCTCTTCTCGAAGAACCAACTGAAATCCTTCTTTGAAGCGATGGATCAACAAGCTTCCATATTCGTACTCAGCGTTTTAGCTTGACGGCGGCTATTCAATGCCAGATGGGACGGTCTAGGGCATCACAATCGATTACTTGACGCAGAGCTTGCCCGGACCAGGAAGTGGTGCATGATTATACACGTACATAATGCATCCTTTTCTTAGGGTGGCATACGGGGTTTCAATGTAACACCGGGAGCGAAAAGTCGAAAACAAAGTTCAATTGCCACAGAGGGATTTATTTTGCCATGCACTCACTCCGTATGTGAATATAGCGCAACGGAAGTCGGTGCAATAGCTTTGCGACTTCGGAAAGTTTCGCCGGGTAAGTGTCAACGGTAATCAGGTTATTATGACATGCCATGTTCAACGTCTTTATTAAAATCTGATACTGGCTACAATCATGTAGGCACTCCTTGATTTTGGCAGAGGCAGGTCGGACGTTTGTTGCTGTTGTTGTTGGCGGATCTGAAACGTAAAAGGTACCTAAGTATTGTAGCGAGTGGAAAGTAACACATGTAGGTTACAATACATAGGTACCTAAGCCAACTGGTCACGATTCCTACTGATGGGTTGCGCCGCGCGCGTCTCGTGCCCGCTCACGGTATGGAAGGGTAGAAACTATGAAGCAGGAAGGGCTCGTGACATGCGTGTGCATGGTGGAAGATGGAAGACGGAACGGGAGACAAACTCGTCGGACTCGACTTACATACTTCAAAAGATCTTCCTCTAAGATAATGATCATTTAATTTAATCCGTGACTTCCTTGCAGCTGGTGGGGTTGAGCGGCAGATGCCAGAGAGTAGCGGAATGATGGAGGGCCATCGAATCGTGGTGATGGATCAAGACTCAAGAGTCAAGATTCATGTCGCAGGCGGTTTTGTCGTCGACAACCATGGTCCATGAGTCCATGACGGTGCAATGACTGCGGCTGGAATTCTCGTTTTCCGAGAAAGCAGGCAGCTTGTTCACTTCTTCAGCTCAGCGCCCGTTCCCCCTCAGCCCTGTACTGCCCGTACACTGCCCGGCTGGATCTCTGGTCGCAGCCAATGGCGAAGGGACTGGCCCTCCACACCCCACTGGCTTCCAGGCGGGTAACCTCCACAACGGGCTCACCAGCCTCACACACGGTGATCTGATTGGCCTATTCTCGGCATCTTGCCCACTAACAACCTCCTTGCAGGGTTGCAATATTCCCTGCGACGGCGTCCAACCGGTCCAAGCCCGCCCACTTGGAGTCGTGAGGGACCGTGAGATGCTGGAGATTGATTGCTGGAGATGCTGCTGCCGTCGCCTATCCTTCTCCAGACTCCAAGGTCAGTCCAATCCAGTCCCGAGTCCCGAGTCCCGACTCCCAGCCCAGCTCATCCACACCCGTAGAAATCATCGCAACTGGCAAGCCAAGTCTCTGCCTTGTTGGATCATTCTGCCTCTTCGATACTCTGTCCCCTTTCGGTTCAACCGTGGCTTGATAGGTCCTGGAGCCTTGCCCTGCGCAGCCCCAGATTGAAACTACCCGGCGTTTCCTTCTGCGCCTGGCTGCAACCCGATCAACCAAGCTTCAACCTCGACGACAAAAACGGCCCCTCGACATATTAGCCTACCTATTGCATCATATCGCACAACACCTGGCGTGTTGTCGCTTGCAAGTCGCGGCCCTTCCTTCGGTGGCTCGTGTGCTCGGCTGGGATCGAAGCGGTGAGTGTCGCTAGCACCATCAACTCGAGGCCAAGCCCATTTAGACGGCCCCGAGTGACGGGCTCAAACTCCGACATGCAGCCTGGCGAGAGCGACTCGGGGGCTGAACGGACGGCATCGACGACCAGAGATTCTGTACGGCAATCAGAGGACGACTATGATTTAGCTGTAAATGCCGTCTCTGACGGGTTCCGCCCTTCCGCAAGTACCGGCCCAAATGTGCCTTCGACATCCAGTCCTCTTCCACTCCAATCCGACTCAGACCAAATCTCCAATCCTCCTCCTCCCTCTTCTCAACCGACTACCTCGGCTTCCGCCACACCTTCCAAGGACACCGACAACTTGAATCGACCGCCGAGCACATCGAAACCCCGACCTCGCCCTCACGACTCCCTGACTCTCCGAAACGACGGGCTAACGTCGACTCGAAACGAACAACCACCCTCTTCGAGCAGTGCGACACATTCCGATCCTCAATTTCCAGGGCCCATTCAGCCCTCCCATCCGTATCAATTATATCCTCAAAGGACATACAGCAATGCCACATCCTCGACTGAACCGCTGAGCAGCGCATATGGCGGGCCTCGAGGCCCGGCTCACCCGTATGCCTTGTATACTCAATCTACCGCGACCCCAGAGGACCCAAGCCAACAATCTATTCCTGTCGGATTCAACGGCCTCGGCAACGGATACCGCAGACAATTAGGGCCTGATGGTGAGGAAGCCGGGGACTTGATAGGGCCTCTTGGGCACATGGAAGAACTCCCGCCATATACGCGCTATCCAGACGAAGCATGTGTGGCTAAACCCGCGACCGAACTCGCGGTCGCTCCCTCAATCCCTCCACAAACCAACACAACTGTACCTGTGGCTTCGACGGCCCCTCCGTCTGCTTCGCCGATTCCTGGCGCAGGTGGTATCGGCCTTGCCACGCGGAATCCTGAGTTTTCGTCGACAGAGGACGATCTTCACAACACACCTCAGCGAACAGGCTCCATACGCAGTGTACCATCTGTCGAAAGCTACCATCAAGTAAATGGGGCTGCCCGGCAGTACGCCGAGAAACCTGCGCAGGGCAAGTGGCAGCGGAGGGCCAAGAAGAAGCTATGGGGAGTCGTTCCTTACTGGGCGATATGCTTGTTGTGGTCCGGAATCGTCATTATGGGCATCATCATGGGCACGGTGATTGGAACCATTGTTACAAGGCAACATGGAACCCCTCCACCAAGGGATAAGTAAGCCATTCTCTCTCCCCCTTCTCTCTGTACTACTATCCCACACGCCTGAGCATGCCTTACTGATGTGACGCAGATCAAACGGGCAAAAGTCAGTAACGGATGACATCCAGTATCTGCAAGAACTTCCTCATGGTCTTCCTCCTCTGGACACGGGATGCTACGCATTACCTCCTATGGAGAAGTACCAGGTTCCCAAGGCGTGCATAAAAAACCCCGCCCAAAGCCCGGCTTGGAGCTGTGATGTGCCATTCCGGTGGTACTCGATGAATGTGACAACCGTGCCAGATGCAACAGACACGTCCAACTACGCCCTCAAACTGGCGCCATTCGATCCAAAGGCGTCGAAATTCATCTGGGGCTCACAGCCACCCAATATCCCGGAGTCTCAGCGTCTGTTCCTCGTCAAAGATCTGGCCGAACGAAGCCGCGGACCAGCGTGGCACCTCGAGGTCGAGTACAACAAGACCGTCATCCTGCGAGAAGATCAGCTCCAGGCGCCCTCCACCTCACCCCCTCCCTCATCCTCCCACTCTTCCTCCTCTAGCAACACGTCTCCCAATCCCATAGCCACCGGAGCCGACAAACGACATGAGGATCTACTCAGTCCCCGCGCCTCAGCATTCGACAAATCCCGTTTCATGAGAAAAAGCTTCGCCGCTTCCCCAGGCGATAAGCCCTGGATCTGTACCTGGCCAAACATCAAGCTCCAGGTCTTCATCTACTCCAACCAGACCTTCGCCTCCACAAAATCCACCACCACCTCCTCCTCCTCAGCGGGGCCCTCCTCCACGGGCTTATCCGACACGCCCTCCCCGACGAACTACAAGGCGCCATATCCCAAGCTGGTCAAGTTTGTCGAGCGACGTCCCGACCACTCCCTCGATGCGACCTGCACGCAGTACGTCATCCTCGACGGGGGCCGCGACAAGGTCATCAACTATGACGAGAACCACCGTCCTATCACGATTAAAATCAATGAAGTTTCTAGTAGGGGGGGCCGAGATGGGATCTCGGATCACTTTGCTAGCTCTAGTGCTAGTTCTTGGGAGGTGTCGTCGTCGTCGTCGTCGTTGCAGGAGAGAGATGTGGATTTAACGCCGTGTGGGTGTGTTTCGTTCTCTTGGTCGGTGTAGAATGTTTGTGGGTGGAGTTCAACATGATGGGAAGGGAAGTATATATTAAATTGGGAAAAATAAGAAGACGCAAGAGAGGTATGTAAGTTGAAGTGGACGGGAAGGGGGGGGTCAAGGGCCAAGAGAGGGGGGGACTGGATGAAATGTGCGTTGGTGGGAAGTCATGATTGATTGGCGTTGAATTGGGTAGGTGAGGAAGAGGAGGAATTACTGAGATTGGTTGGGGATATGGGATATCTAGATGGAGGGAGGCTTTTCTGTTTCTGTTTTTGGGTAACACTCCTCATTCGATAGGGGCAACATCTGTGGCGTTTTTCTGTTAATGGTTCCAGGTCCTATCATAGGTAGTCGTCGTAGCTTATTGGGTGTTCTACTTCTCAAGTTGGATACGGTTGACTTTTGGTAGAATAAATGCATGCCAGTGCTTGGGATTGAATTTATTCTTTTTTCTTCATTTCTACAACGATGATAACTGGGCATGCTCTTACTTCATGGGTTACGAGTCACGACCTAGTCCGGTGATCTCTGCAGCGAGTTGTCTATACCTGGCGATTCGGGAAGCAGCGCGTCGGACTCGCCGCTCCAGTGGAAGAATTGTTCCAAAGGGACTGTTTCAGCTCTTGTATGTACCAGCCAGTTGTTGTTCATTACATACGTACATGGTGATGCTGATGCTGGAACCTCTTTGTCTGTCTCGAGACGGACCCAACTTGTCAAGTTGCTTTTGTTTCGTTTGCCAGGAGGCCGTTTTGGAGTGGGATGAGTGCGTCTAGTAAACGCAGGAATCCCGCTTTTCGAGGCTTGGCTGTTTGTAGGAGGCCTGGGCGGGTGTGAGATGTGATTTGAATGTGATTTTTGTTTAGTTTGGATTGTAAGAGCACGGCGTCCTCCTCTCACTTTTGTGAATGGTGCTGCAATCCTTGGCTTAATTTTCGTATTTCATAGTGTTTCGTGTTCTAAAATTGGAAAAGATACGAGCATGTAGACACGGAGACTTGGACTCGACAGTATTCAAGCCGACATGACCCAGTCAACGCCAACAACAAGCGACATCATCCTTCCTTTGCATGTATCAATTCGTTATCCGATCTTCTCCCTTACGACAGCAAATCACATACACATATGCAATGCTGTAGTGACCAAGCCAGCCTGATCAGGCTCTCTCCACCACAACCCTCTTGTCAAAAGACCCTGCCCGCGCACTACATACCCCTTTCAATGCGTTCCTCTCAATCAACGTCATCAGGTCCTAGTTCAAACCATGTAAACGCCTCTCCTCGCAGACACGGTCTGCCTTTGAAGAAATTTCGTGAAACCTAAACATACGCAGCATGATGTACCCAAAAAAATGCAGAGCAGCACAGAACGTAAAGCCCTCTCATAGCCATCTTCAAAGAAACGCCGTCTCGCTGAGAAATCGAGCGCAGCACATCACAGGCTTGAACTCACGAATACAAGAAACCACAGGCACGACCACGACCGAGACACCCACAGAAATGCCACCCTTCTCCCCACCACAGATCACCAGTCACGCCGCGTCCTGTTTCTGTTTTTCTGGATGCTCGCCCCCCCCCGCGCCCTCTGTATCACGAATCTCATTCCCAACAATATCTTTTCTTCCATCGCGGAAATCCCGCATGAGGGAGAGAAAGACGGAATTCTTCCATTTCTCGCCACTTTCATGCTGGACGGTTTCAAGGAGGCGCTCAGCAGCCTCTGATACCGCCGACTTGGCCTTCTCTGCTGCCACGTTGTTATTCTCTTCAAGGACAGCTTCTTCCATTGGTGCGTTGACGGGTACTTGTTCGATAGCTGCGTCCTGAAGAGAGAGATTGGCAATCTCGGGGGTGCCGAGGTCGCTGTATCGTACACAGGCGGGGGTTTCTATTTCGCTGGCCGTGGTAGGTGTTGCTGCGGCGGCAATCTCAGCGTCGACTGGGAGGGTTGCTTCGTTGAGTTGTAGCTCGCGCGCCATTTGGTCCATGGCAGCATCTACCTCTGACATGTCTGCCCTCCCGTGAGCGGACATCCATTGCGACATTTCTTTGTCAAAGTCTGCTTCTGGGGCAACTTGTGGCGCGTCCATGAACCCGGGTCCTGCTGCTGGGCCACCGTACATGGGCGAGCCGAATGCTTGGCCAAAGGCGGACTGTAGGTCCATTTGCATGGGCCGCTGCTGATTTAATTGCATAGCTGGTGAGTGGGAAGCTATGTTGGGAGAGGGTTGCGTGTGCTGCGGAGAGGAGAAGCGGGTGAATTCGTCAGCCCAGCTGGGGGCACCGACGCCCGGTGAGGCTCTTGCTTGTTGTGAGAAGGTCGGGTGTTGGCGACGGTAGTCCATGAGAGGGCCTGGTTGTTGGAGCGCTGATGCGTGAACGGCGAGTCTGTTGGCCGGGTCATGAGGCATGCCGGGCATCGATGCGCCTTGAATGAAGGCGTTGAAATTGTCTGGGCCGGGGCCTTGCTGAGGACCTGATCGAAAAGGCTGGTTTCACACATCACGACAAGTCAGTCGGCGTCTAGAAAGATAGCAGGATGAGATTTCTCAGGAACAACATACACCATGACGTTGGCTGGCGGATTGGTCGACCAGTCGGTCTTGATGGTGGCTGACATCGCGGGACTGGTGGTCGACGAGACGCTTGAACGGTGAGGGGGCGCTGCAAGAAGCGTCGGCCATGGCTGCGAACAAGCCCGATCGAGTAGCAATCGGGTACTGTAGTTCTAGATATCAACGGTGACGCTCGTAAGAGTTATGATAGCGTGCTGTCAATCGCGGGGCGTTGCGAACGGCTCGGGTTGGTATCGATCAGGAACGAGATGCAGCAGCGATAGACAGGTGGTGATACTCGATGCCACAAGATATCCTGACTCTGTCGTGTGAATGTTTGACAAGGAGGCAAGGATACGAAGAAGAAAGACAGGTTGCGAGACGGGACGGAAGATCAGTGTCCATCAGGTGAGAAGTGGTGATGGATTAGGACTGTGGACGTGACGTCCCAGCCGGCTTCGGTACCGAGGTGCGCCACCGACTATCGCACTGATTGTTCTCGGCCTTCCTCGGCACCTTCCGAGGCGCCCCAGACTCGAGTCACTCGGCGGCGTCGGCGCCGGGCGGTGACATGGAACCGGGCAGCACTCTGCAGAGCAAACTACATACCGTCAGAACCGGTGAGAAAAGACGGTGGGAGTTTTGAGACTGTCCCCAGCCCGTGAGTTGCAGCAAAGGTCTCCGAAAGCTTTTCGGAGGCACGCATGGCAGGACTTGAAAAACACGTCGTTCTAAAGACGCGGCATCGCACGTCAAAAGACTAAAGTGCATTGCATCGTCATGAGGTGCAGCCTGCAGGGACGGAGAACCCCCCACTAGTGGGGAGTCCAGATCACGTGTCGCCGCCGCCGCACCCCCGGCCCCGTTCATCTGGTTGGTGACAGTTGGCAAACAAGCAGCCAAGAGCTTGGCCACTCAGGTTACTGCGCTGCTTCGCCAATTCGCATCCAAAGCTTCGTTGTCCCTGTTGCTTCGTGGCAGCTTTCCCGCCCTGACCGCCTCTGTCCTTCTACTTCACATTACCCGTGATACCTTTTGGCGCCGGCCCTTCGACACGCTGCTTTTCCCATCATGGTACGAACCAGCCAAGCTATATCCTCCGCCTGAAGAAGCTGAATAGGGAGCTTCAGCTCGGCCAGGCCCGGAGCAATGGAAGACGCAGTCTTGCTAACAAGCTTATTCTTCTATAGGCAGCGCAAGTCATTGCCAACTCTGGTCATGATGATATGATTGTACGTGTGCTTCCATCACTGCGCTCTCCCAGCAGGCTTGTCTCGCGGAATGTTGACCGCTGGGGCTGCAAGTACACCCAAGGCGCACCCCTTGACTGACCGCCTCGATTCAATAGCATGATGCAGTCTTGGATTACTACGGCCGAAAGCTTGCGACATGCTCCAGCGACCGGACCGTGAAGATTTTCGAGATCGATGGCGAATCACAGCGTCATATCGAGACGCTCAAAGGGTACGACCATCACCCCTCATCCGACTCAACCGTTCTCACTCCAGAGCCTGTTGGCTTAACATGAGCCGAAAACAATCCTAGAACACAAAACACAAAAAAGAGAGGAATACAAAGCTAATATGGCATCTGTGAACTGCTTTCCAGACACGAAGGTGCTGTATGGTGTGTCTCTTGGGCCCATCCCAAATATGGCAACATACTCGCATCGTCCGGCTACGACGGCAAGGTATTCATCTGGAAGGAGCAGGGCCAGAACAACCAATGGCAGCGCATCTACGAATTCTCCCAACACAAGGCCTCGGTCAACGTGGTAGCCTGGTCCCCCCATGAGGCCGGCTGCCTCCTCGCCACCGCATCCTCCGACGGCAACGTGAGCGTTCTCGAATTCAAGGACACGGCCGTCGACCACGCCACATTCCCGGCTCACGGCCTGGGCGTCAACTCCGTTTCATGGGCACCGGCCACGACTCCCGGCAGTATTATTAGCAGTGCCCCCACCCCGGGCTCAATGGGCAACCGACGGTTCGTCACGGGCGGTTCGGACAACATGGTCAAGATTTGGTCCTTTGACCCTGCGTCTCAGTCATATAAGCAAGAGGGCGAGTCCTTGGCGGGTCACGAGGACTGGGTGCGTGACGTTGCCTGGTCGCCGACGGTGTTGCAAAAGTCGTACATTGCGTCGGCTTCGCAGGACAAGACTGTGCGGATCTGGACGTCTGACCCTTCCACCAACGGGCAGTGGGAGTCCAAGGTGCTCAACTTTGAAGCCGCCGTGTGGAGAGTCAGCTGGTCTCTGAGTGGCAACGTATTGGCTGTTAGTGGAGCGGATAACAAGGTTTCATTGTGGAAGGAGAATCTGCGCGGCGAGTGGGAATGTGTCAAGTCGATTGACGAGTAAGTGCAGCCAAATAAAAGGGGGTGTAGTGGCTCTGTTGCAGGAGGGGAGACCACAGGAGGAGGAGGAGGAGGCAACGAGAAGGCGAAGCAGTCTGATTGCGGCAGGAAACTTTGAAGAAGCAAAAACGGACGGAAGACGATCATGGTAGTCCATCTACCTACCGAGAGGAGGCATCTATTATCTATATTGTAGTGTGTGTGCTTCAGGTACAATAGGCGCGAATAGGCACAATAATACCAACCAATACCAATCCTCACCTCCCAATCCGAGCCAAGAGAGGTAGCTTTCCACCATTTTCTTTGGTGTGAGAAGTGCTCCATCAAAGAGCGTGAATTCTATCCTCTCTGATGTCTACCGAACTGCAACATGCAGAATGAGCTCGCAGACACGATGAAAGGAGCAAACAGGGCCCGAAAGAAAACGAACTACAAAAGAAGAAGAATAACAGTGAGGCTGAACACAAACAAGGGCAGATCTCACTTTGTTGGCACGCTAAACCTAGGAGTCAGGACACAGGTGAAAAATGAACGACCCCGGCCGTCGGAAGCCCGGGTGCCGAATCCAATAAACACCTTGAGTATAAGCCTTCCTCCGCGTGGTATGCATATCTACTACATCCATGATTCGAAACCACAGAACAACCGGACCGATATATGGGGGCAAAGAATGGACAGGAATGGAAATAAGTGTATATGTAGATACATGTATATAAAAAAAGAATTGATGCTGTGCTGCTTTCACGCTGGCCGAGTCAGGTGGCCGTTTTTGCCTCCCGTTTTTCCACAAAAACCAACACGAATAAGACAAAGAAAAGGGTGTAAGACTAGATAAGACAAGAACAGAATTAAAGAGCAATAAGGCTAGCGAAGTCCAAGAACACTCATCTCCAGCGTCCATACACGCCGGATCCATACTTTGAGCTTCCCCTCGACGCCCTCAATGTCGGTCAGGTCAATGCCCTCCCACCAGCATCTCCGGGCAGGCTTTCTCCAAAACAGGAGGAGCTTCTGTGCCATGCCCACGGCGCTTGTGCCCATTTCGTTGCCCTTGATGTCGCTGCGTAGACGAGCCAGGGCCAGGCTGCAGATGACGGCCTTGTTGGGCTCTCCAGCTCGGTGGCCCCATGTGTCGTCGTGGTTGAAGCCCCTGAGGGGATGTGTCAGCATATCAGCAGGATCAACAGGAGTAACGCAGAAGTATCGTCAACGAAATAGACTGCAGACAGAGGCAAGGGAGAAGAAGGAAAGAAAATGAAACGAGAACAGAAAAGGAAAGAAGAACATGCAAAAGGGAAAACGGCCTTGGCATATGAGACAGACTCACCCTGCCGTCAGCATCTCAATAAGATGCGACTCTGTAGTCCCCGGCTCGTCACTACGTTTCAGGCCAGAAAATATTCCCCCCTGCTTTTGCAGCGCCTGACCAGCGGCACGCTTTATTGCCATCATCTCTGCTTGGGTGATGTCTGCCCGTGGCGGAATGACGTAAAAGTCCAAGTCTTCTCTTAGTACGATGATGCCGGCACGTTTCGAAGAATCATCTCGCGACACGAGCGGTTCCACCGACATGGCGTCGTCATCATCTTGCGAACTGCTGGTACTGCTGAGCGAAGAATCGACAGGTATCGACTGGGCTACCTCTCTAAAGAAGTCCAGCATATATTGTAGGGACGCGGGATCGTACTACATGAGGTGTTGTTAGTATTGGCCAGATAGACAAGGACCCTGTCAATTCCTTGGATTCTGTTTATCGTAACGTACATCAACCTGCACGGCCTCGTGTTCGTTGAATCCGTTTGGATGGCCCTCGGGGAACAGGCCGTTGGGAAATAGTGACAGAAGCACGAATTCGGGTAGTGTCAGCAGTTCGTCTCGTGACAGGAGAAATCGAGTACCCCTGGCCAAGTGTCAGTTGTCATATCCCAATCATACCAACACAAGTGCCATCGTCTACTCACCGAACGTCCATGCAAATCGTCTCGTCGGCAGCAACATCTGCGATGTAGTCGTTTTTAGTCTTCATCCAAAAATGCCATCCTCATCATCACCAACAGCATTACGCCGCTCTCCCCTTTTTCCATATTTCCATGTTGCATGTCATCTTACCACCAATCGCATTCATGGGCGCTCCTCCTTGCTGGACCTGAGTAATAATACTCGCGGCTCCTCCGGCGGCTGACATAATGTATGTGAATGCTGAAAGAGGACTATCGCCCTCTTCGTACGCGGGGGGCGGTTCTGCGTCGTCGTCCTTTCGACTAGACTCTGCTTTTGTATCGCGAAGGAGGGCGCTTTTGGCCTCGCCTCCAGAATCGTGGAAAGCCCCTGACGAATTCGGCTCGGGCTGCGGACTGCTGGAGTAAGCTGGTGCAGCTACGGATCCGGATGCACAAGGCTCGGCAGGTAAGGCGGTTTCGACGAGCTTTTCGGACGCTTCGCCAACAACAGAGTCGTGGAGCGGCGCAAAGAGTGAGGAAAAGGGCGGAGGACGAGAGGAAGATGGCGCCTCGGAGACGGGATAATGCGGCGGTGGCGGTCGGTCGGCTTCGTTTCCCGTCACAGCCGTGGATATATCGTCGCGTCCCTGAGTCGTGATGTCCAGATCGTGGCCGCTGTGCACGATAGTCGCGGCAATGTCCAACTTGGAGGATGACTCTGACAACCCCACAGCTGCGTCCTGTAGGCTCGACAATGCGGCGGATTGATCGCGGGTATCTGGCGTCGCGGTCTGGCGAATTGGGCAAAGATGTAAGAAGAAGAAATAAGGAGGCCAAAATCGGAAAGCGCGTCGACCGACCCCTGCACTCTGATATAAGGGCAACAGCGAGCGACGGCAAAGCGAGAGTGTCTGCTTGGGGACTGGTCGTTGAGTTACTGAACGGACGAGGGTGCGGGTTCAAGATGACATGGGATACAGAAATGCTCGGAAGCTGTGTCTGCAAGCAATTTCGACTGGAGGGATCACAGGGTTTAGGTTCGCGGCGGGAGGATTCGCAGAGCCAAGCGTCAGTAGCGTCTGGATGAGGTCGATGATGGCTGTGACCTGTCTGATGGCTGTCCTTTCCTGAGCGGGTTTGGAAGCATCAAGCAACCAATCCAAGCCGCCAGCCCAGGGGTCAGTCGAGGGGCATGCATGAGCCGATGTGATTGGACGAAGCATGACAACGGCGCCCCATGAGCAATTTGATGGCGCCACTGGGTGGCTGCCACGCGGGGTCGTTCTTTCCGTTGCCATGTATCCGACGAGTCCACGACACACGACAGGCAATGATCAGACACCAGACTCGACCAGATACGGCCCAATTCGACAAGGGCTGCATGACGGCATGGGCACTCAAATTCTCTGAAGGACATCATGCACGGCCGGCTTCTGGATAAGACTTACATAGCTGACGCTCTTGAGTGTCATTCGTGGCTTCAATCTCACCCACCCGAGCCAATAAATCAATGGCATAATGATCCTGAGAACGGCCTTTCAGAGACTATTATCCCGAAAGCCCGGCACATCTGTATAAATATGGCCAGGCGCCGTTGCTCCTGGCATTATTTTCTTGAACCTTGATCTTTCAACTCATCGACACCGACACTCATTCGCACATATGGTCGTTGAGTTGACTCTGACACTCATTGACACTCATTCAACAACCTCCCAAGCAACTGACTCCCAGAGTGACGCTTCTCGGCAGGCAACAAATAGGAAACGCCTAGATACTGGCGCCAAACAAAGTAGTGGATGACGTGAAATCTGTGAGTTCAATCTAGTTGATGCCAGGCTAAGTATGAGGCAGCTAGCTAAGACTATTACAGTACATCAGGGCTTCGTCTTCCTTTGCAGAACTTTGGCAGCAGACCTCTGACCTCAAATCCTTTCTTTTACTCTTCAGTCTCTTGGTACTTGTCCATCGAGTACGACAACGGCAGCCGTCCGAGTTGGCAGGGCTAGTGTTCAAAACAGACAAAGAACCCCTAAATTTGTGGGTAACATCGCTATCCTTTCCCTCGGCTTGGGTCATGAACTAAAGAACCCGTCAGCCGGAAAACTTCCTGACAAACCGCCGTAAACTCGACGGGCGGGGCCCTAGTGAATTCGTCTTCTGAACAACAAGGTGGTATGCCTGCAGAGCATTCACCTTGAACGAATGTTGGCCCCCCCACAGTATTAAGCGGAACACGCGATACGTTTCCTCTCCCCAACCGGCAATGATGGCCTCCTTTGCTTCATCCAGCCGTCGCGCCCACTCTAGCATCGTGAGATGGTAATCCTTCGTCTCTCCTTCGATACTCAGCAGTTCGAAGCCGTGGTACAGCAGCTCCGCTACTACATCCTGCACTGTCATATATGTGTGCGTTCCGCGCCAGATGTAATCGCGGGCAAAGGCGCTCACGTCGTACTTCTCCACGGCTGCCGACCCATCGAGATAGAGCCTTCCGCCTGGTTTCAGAAGGTCCCAGGCTTTGCGGGCAAACCTTCTGTAATCCGGCATGTGCTCTATCGACCCGAGTGACACAGCATGGTCATACAACTCAGCAGGTTCATGGTCGAAGAAATCCTCGAGACGTACTTCCGCAAGTAAATTGTTCTCTATAATGAGGTTTCGAATGTAGTCGGCGCCGTTTTCTGCAAGTGTAATGGTGGTCACACGAACGCCTCGCGAGGCACAGTACTGAGCAACACCGCCCCAACCTCCGCCTATATCCAGAATGTGCATCCCCTCTTGGAGCCCTAGCTGTGAAAAGATGGCCTCCATTTTATTCTCCGCCGCATCTTCCAGGCTATCTATGGGGGACTTGAACAGTGCGTGGGAGTAGAGCCGGTACCGCTTATCGAGGAAGCTGAGGAAGAAGGAGTCATCACGGCCGTAATGAGAGCGGATAAGTCGGAAATTTGCCCGCCTTGTAGTCCACAGGCTGTCCCAAACGAACCGCAACTTTTGGCGCAACGGCACCTTGTCGCGCAGTTGGTTTCTGGCGTCAAACAGAGTGCCCATATCACCTTCGACGTCGATGTCGCCGTTGAGAAACGCCCGTCCCACGCTCATTTCAGTCATGGGGGTTCGCAACGCCCTGTTTGACCGGAAAATGACACGGAACGCTGGATCGCCACTGCCGGTCGGGAATATGGTCCCGTCCGGGAGCTCAACTACGCCGGGCACGTCTAGGAGGAAGAGCATCCTCCCTAGACCGCTGCGTGGTACGCTCATGGCTGCAGTTTCTCGAGGGGTCTGCGTATTACTGACGACGTGCTGTGGAGGTGCAGCAATGCTGCGGCTGCTGGACTTGCTCTGGATGTGCGGGAGTTTGTTGGAGGTACTGTAGTGTCGAGGTGGTCGAGTAGGAGCAGCACTTGGCCCGGCTGTGCTGAACTCGGCCTAATGTTGATGCTGTTGGAAGGCGCTGAAGGGCTGATATGGTGTAGTGCCGGATGCCACTGCAGACGCTGGAGGTGACGCAGGATCTGGATCTGGTAGCAGAGCAAGCTCCCTAGCTATCTGCTAGGCTTGTGAGGGCGACTTTGAGGCAGAGTGATGCGGGAAAGTGGTGGAAGAAAGATTGTCTCCAAACGCCAGGCCCCCGCGTGGACGATTTGGAAGACAAAGTGAGATGTATTTCAGAGGTGAGATGAGAAGAATTATGAGAACAACAAATCGCCAGGCCCCCGCGTGGACGATTCGTTGGAGATAGTACACAAGAAGCTGTGTTGATTTGATAATGAACCTATGGAACTCGGCTCGGTTGAAGGTTCCCATTGTCTGATGTTGGCGAGGCCTTGTTCTTGTTCTTTTCTATCTTGGTGTCATGTCTGATGTAGATAAATGCCATACGTATTGTTGACTCCATCTGCCCAACAACACAACACAGCGGAGCGGACAGTAGTCCCTGTGGTCATACATCAAGTCGTGCTGCCGACCGTGTAGGAGTCTCACAAGTCACAACTTGACCGGTCAGTAACGCCAGCAGGCCAACACAGGAATAGCTGGCTGCTGCTCTTTGTGGTTGTGGGCTGCATAGAATGCACTCTGCTGCATGTAGCAGTTGAACACGTCATGGCTTGGTTATTCCGTGGTCAGATGACTCTGAAGTCGGGCTGTACGTGTCTCTGTGCAACCAGATGGGACAGCCGGCGACGGAATTGACGACCAGGTACCGTAGATAATTCGTGTTTATGTACTTCCCACTATAGACTGTTACATTCTCGGAGACTACTCCGCCGTCACCCACTCAAGTTTCAACTCCTCGAGGACGGACACAATTCATCCGATCGAGCTTCCCGTTCTTGCCCGCAATGCGTCGGGGCTATGTATCTCTCAAACACGGAGTATGTATTCCTTTTCAAATCCCGTACATACATACCTACCTATATCAAGATAAAGCAGGACGACTTCACAGCCCCACCCGACAACGTGTGTGTGTGTGTGTGGCATCATGCCATCCTGATTCACAGGATTTCCGTACCCAACGCCCCATTAGGTAGGTAGGAGTGTTACATCATCATGCCATCAGTAATCTCACACCTGCCGCCTTTCGGCCAGCCCGCAAAGTAATCAAGCATAATCATGCCCTCTTGCGTCGTATTACAGGACAGGACAGCATGCGGACAGTGTCGGAAAAACCGAGACGTGGCATGCAGAAGTTCCAGCCGCGCTAGATTCTGTCCAAGACAGGCTGCCAATATGAGAAGAAGAGAAGAGAAGAAAAAGCCTTCGTCAGTGAGATGTTCTGTTTTGCGCTCTACTGAGATATCATTAAATCATGCCGTACGGCATAACTTACTGCGTGCGGTTCCACCAAAGGGCATGAAAGCGGCGTTCATGTCAGGTGTAGGATTCGTCCATCGACGAGGCTCAAATCTGTTGGATGGCATTGTGAGCAGCATGCACTCAGCACTGCCAGATGGAGAAAACTGCAGAAGTAGAACAACAACAACAACAACAAACAAACAAGTTACAATAATTGGGTGGCCCAACAAAAGAAGAGAGGGAGGCGGCAATTTTGGGATAGGTAGATAGGTACTTACCGATCTGGATTGTCCCATATCGCCGGATCGCGATGTAATGTATACGCTTGCGCTCCAACGGTGATACCCGCCGGCATCACATATCCCCCAAGAAGGGCCCCCTCCGGAGGAACCTCTCTCCTCAAAGTAGCCGGAACGGGCGGATACAAACGCAGCGTCTCCTGAATGACCCCATGCAGGAACGGCAGCTGTTCCAAGTCATCCCAACTGGCGTCGTCGGAACAAGAGGCCAGCTCGTGCACGAGTTCTTCCTTGATGGCGTCTTCCTGCAGCACAGCGTATACTAGGTACGTCAACGCCGTGGTAGTGGTATCTACGCCCGCGAAGATAAGATTGATGCTCTCCAGCGCGATGACTGTGTCGGAGAGGGGCTGTTCCTGCGTATCTTCTTGGGGGCCGGGCAGCATCTCCGAGAAGAGCGTCTTGATGCCCCTCTGCGATGAAGCCCTGGCGTTGCGAACCGCGATGGAGCCATACTCTTGAATACGTCTGAAGATGACTGTTGGTGTTCCTAGTAGCCCTGGAAGGGGAAGTCTTTTCATGAGAGGCCATATCCATGGTACTTCGAGCTGTAGTGTGCTCAGAAAGGGCATGGCCTCGAGATCTGTGATGAGAGTCGGTCTCTGTAGACAGCAGGGTTTGGGATAAGAGAGCGGGAATCAGCAACTAGTTATGACTGCTCTGGCTACAGTTGACCATTTCTCCATGTTCATTTACGGGGGTTGTTTATGAATCATGCTCGTCTTGCTTATGCTCACCTGTTCTGTTTCAATAATGCGGTACGACTCCCCGAAAGCCAGCGATGTCAACACATCGGCCGCCATCATGGACCACCATTTCGCCACATCTGCTGTTCCCTTCGCGGAGATATCTTTCTTGATCTTCTGAACAGTTAGGTTCGCGAGGCGCGCTACCGCGGGCTCCCACTGCTGAACAGCCGCGCGTGTGGCAGACCGCTGGAATAGCTTCCTCCTCGCGGAGGCCTTGCGGGGGTCCTGGATTACGAATACGGTGCACTGGTCGTCGGGGGGCTGTTGAGTGATCTTCTTGTACCAAGCAGCCTTTCGGAACGGGGTGCCGATTCTGTGAATCTGTCGCACGGAGTCCAAGTCCGAGATGGAGACTTCTTGGGGCGCGACTCGCACGAAGGGGCCTATTTTGGAAGTTAGTTCCACAACGTTTTCCTAGGCTTTTGAGTTGGGTAGAGTTGTTAAGTATATGCAGATAGGGAACATGGAGGCACGGCACGTGAGCACATCGGAGACGTTGGGAAGAACAAGAGGACTCAGGAGAGAACCGAGCTATTGTTTACCGTACCGTACTGTTGGTGTAGTGAATGTATGTATCTTGTTCTCTGGCCTCGCAGCGTGTTGATCTTGAGCATTAGGCTGGTGAAACGCGAGATAATAGGTCCGGGGATTCGGACAAGCTGCGCATCGAATGCCACACGAATCGTCTGTCTATTGTGTAAGTCTTTTGGCCGCCTGGCGTGTCTGGATTTTCTCGTGAAGTCGTCTTTTGAAGTTATGAGCAGGGCTAAGAGCTTACCCGGATGCCTTGATTGATGAGCAGGCAGAGCCCCAGGGCTACGATGCCGGACACGAGAGTGCCTGCAGTCCACATGTTTATTCTGCCTCTTCGAAATGAATCGGATTCTCTCTTCAAAAGATACTGGTTTCTTTCTCTTCAAAGTAGGAGACTAGTGTGCCGAATCAGAAAGGTCTCCTTCCTGCGATTCAGTTTAAATTCTAATGTGTAGAGTGCGGGGAAGATGGACGTGCTGGTTTGTATAATAGATGCTCTATTGGCAGGGACAAGCTTTTTTCACTGGTTCAGTGTTGTATCCTTGATTCCTTGAAGGAGCTCATGTCTGTATCCTGATTCCTTGAAGGAGCTCATGTCTGTATCCTGATTCCTTCGTTTCTGTTTTTTTTCTCAACGACCCGTTGGCTTTTCTTCTACCACCAATAAGGCAGAGATGCTATCGGAAGTGTATTAGGAGGCTCTGCTGTGAGACTGGGGGCCGAGTAAGCTTCAGCCAACCGCCGACCGGTACTCTTTTGTGCAACAGAATCGGACAATGTCATGGCTACACAGGATATGCATGGAAGGAACCTCACGACGACATCTCGCCTTTCATTCAGTCTAGGTGAGCTGTATTCTCAGAAATTTGGACACCAACTTGAGGGTTTACTCGGGAAATGGTGGTGTGAAAAGATATAACTTGCAATAACGGACCATGTTCTTCACTACCACCGTATCACCGTCTCAGCACATGTTCAGCCCATCGATTTTCATTCTTTCGGTTACCTGGAAAAGTATAGGGCGTGAATAGAGGCAGAGACACCAATACATAAAAACGAGAGCCTGGCAAATGTCACCAAAAAATTTGCTCGTCAATTTCACGAAGCCTCCCGTCGGCCACGGTCTGCATGCCTAGTGGAAGCATGTACAGTACCTGCAGACATGATGACTGATTGTAGACTGTAGCCAATGCTCGCGGGCAAATTGGCCTTCGTGAAGCTTTCACAGGACGAAATGAAGCAACTTGTTGAAGGAAAGACCTCAGGTGGCATTGATTACGACTGTTGACAACGTCAAGGACCGCGGTCCGCAACAGCTCGTTCCGGAAGCCCCTGAAGTCCAAGACGGATCGGCAAAGTCAGGTCGCTTGGGCTCTAGCACCTCGAGCTGCGTTGGGAACAGAACAAGCTGCTACATACAGTAGGTACAGTACTCCGTATGCATTCTGTTTGTTGGTGTCAGTAGGAACAGAGCTCTCACAACGTGGCCAAAGAGATTTAGACGGTCGGTTCCTTCTTGGTAATTAACGTTAATTTGGCGGACGGTTAGCGGAACGCTTGGATCGCGTGGCAACGAGGAACCTTGAAGTCCTTGAGACCTTTGACAGAAAACCCAACTTAAAAACAAGGCTCGGCGAGGCTAAGAAGGCGGGCCTTTATTACGGCCTTGGCTGTTGAATTCCCGCGTGCTTTCCTGATTGGCTCATCGGTGCTAAGTGCTCAGGTCTTGTCAGGATTGGCATCGGACTAGATCCGGGCCCATCAACAACTCTGCGTTCATTGGGGAATGGCATTTGACGACGGCGCGGCCTGAACCTTTTCCCCCTTGGCTGTGGAGTAATTCGGGCGAGGGAGGAAGCCAGGGAACGGGGAACCACAGAGCTGGAGTCTTATTATTTATTAGGGAGATCAACGGGGAATGGCTGGGGGATTAGGTACCTACCTATTATGTACAGTATGTACCTACAGTACCTCATGTGAGGAGGTAGGGAATTGGATGGGGAATGGAGGGCGAAGGGATGGGGAAGTACCTCATATGTAAATACAACTTTAACACGGAGAGGTAGGTACGTACAGACTCTCGAGGTACATACATACCTAGAGAACAAACAAAAGTCAAGCAATCGTTGGAAATCATTATTCAATAAACAATGAACAAAGGGCCTGCCCTGTGACCCCAATGCAGACGCCAAAACTCGTCCGTCGTTGATGACTTTGCGTTTTCTCTTGTCTTGTGACTCTTGTCCCGTCCAATGCACGATCCCACACCTTCCCGGCCATGGTCGAGGTCGGCCCTCCAGCAGCGCATATCGCGGCGTCATATCCGGCTGGCCCTTCTGGGCATCTTCTTCGCTCTCAGCCTGGTCGTCTACCTCGCCGCTTTACCCTCTCGTGCGCCTCGGACTTGGACCATTGAGACCATTGTCCACGATCACGACACATCGGACCTGCGTCGCCCGCCGCAGACGCTACTTCCCTTTCCCGACTCGCCTCTGCAGCCCCATCGGCCGAAGACGTATCATGAATCGGACTCTTCTCCGCGACCATGGCTGGCTGCCGTCATCTGCGCCGCCCAGGACGTCGAGCGAAGAATGCTGATCCGGTCGACCTGGATGCGCCTCTTCCGACACGTACCCTTTGTGCCGCGCTTCGTCGTGTCAAACCCGGGGCCGGCCTGGATGGAGACGGTTCGCTACGAGAATCGGACCTTTGGCGACATGATTGTACTGGATCACCTAGTCGAGGACGACGTGACCGCCAATACCGTCAAGACGCTCGAGTTCTACCAGTGGCTGCTGCGCAGTGGCCAGCGATACGAGTTTGTCACGAAGCTCGACACCGATTTGTGGCTCAATGCGCCTGCGTTCTGGCAGCGATATCTACTCCCCCGGCTATCCAACAGCAGCGACAGCTCGACCTATGCCGCCTCCATGAACCGCACCGTCATCGGGCAGCTGTACTTCTCCGACAGTGGCTACAACACCTTTGCCCACGGATCCATGTACACCATGACCTGGGACATGATCCAGCTTCTCGTCACGCTACAGGATCGCTACCAGATCATCACTGGCGAAGATGCCGCCGTCGGCATCCTCATGCACAAGGCCAACGAGCGGGCCCATTTCGTGAACCTAAGCGGCCAAGAAAAATTCGACTACGATGACACCGATGCGCGCGGCGACGGAACCGCCTACGCCCGGACGGATACACACCCATACGCCCAGTCGCATGCGCTGCACGGCCAACACGCCATTGCTATTCACCAGCTCAAGGATAAGGCGCTGTGGATGAAGGTGGCCGCGTGCTTCACCGAGAGGGGCGTCAAGCCTGCACCGCCTACGGCAGAGGTTGAGCCCGCGCCGCCGTTCCATGTCCGGTGGACTGACTTTTTGCATTCGTGGGGGCTTTCTGATGCGTACCAGCCCATGTTTGATGCTATACCGAAGGAATTGCTGCGTTATGAGCATGGGGATCTGATTTGTGATGATATATGGAATTTGGGACCGTCGGCGCGCGGGTATCCCTAGGCGTTTTTTTTTTTTTTTTTTTTTTTTTTTTTAGGGCGTATTTTCAAAACTTGGAGTAGTGTTGAAATAGATGAAAGAACTTGATTGGCTAATAAGGGAAAAGGGAAGGGAATAGACAAACAGTGCTGCAAGGATATGTTGGTTGCATGCCACAAAGAGAGGGAAGGAGTTTCTATGGGTATGCTGGGCTTTTCACGATGGCATGTGTGATTCTCACTGCAGACACGGCATGCGGTTAGGTTAAAGAGGAGGATTGGGTTGGGAACGGGGGTTTACGGCGTTCTGGACTAGGTATATATGCCTCGTCTATTGTTTCTTCTTCATTCATCGGCTTCTCCTTCATTGTTGTATTCTAGGCAAACGGCAAAATAAGGCTCCCCATGGGATGCAGATGATACATGAACTTTTGTATAGCTGAGACCATCCAGCAACTATTGGCGCTTCTGCATTAATCGACCGTCTTGTCGCGAGTGGCCTTTGCAACGCGGTCGACAAAATCGTTACCATACGACGACAGTTTCGATCGGGAAAAGTTTTAACTCATACAGTCGTCTCTTGTTCGACGTATAGACGATGACGTGAACGCCAAATGTTTGCAACTTGTACAATTCTCTAATTGTCTACTGACAACAAGTGGACATCGCAAACGAGGTAGCAGGATTGGGCGTTGCGTTTCCATAGGGTCTAGGCGCCTCCAAAGAAATAAGTCCGTTCAGCAACTGCTGCCTCATATCACTAGGCTAGGGCCCGGTCACTCGGGCTTGCGTCCGTATATAACATGCACGATCATATAGCTGTGAACCTTGGGATTTCGGATCGCCCTCCGCAGAGTCGCGAGCCACACTGGGTACTCGTCTGCTGGTCTTTGAAGGGTTTGCCAAGGCATCTGGGTATAACCTAATGATCAGAGATGAGAATTGTTGCCTATTTCAACGCACTTGAAACGAAACGAAAAGAGGGCGCCTTAACTTGAAGATCGTTCTCCATCACCGCTCCGAGAAAGCGCCCGACTTCGGCGAGTCTAGGATCCTTTGCCCAAGAACCAATAGGAACCTACTGGCGGGTTATTCTCCTTTGGTCTTCCGAAAGTTATGGGTAAAAGAACATACTTTATATCGAATTACCTGCTTCTCGACGAAACCAGCCTCATCAAATGCTCGTCGCTGTATCTCTTGCAAGAAGAAGGGACGGTTCAAGATTTTGCCAGCCTCTCGGTATAGCTCTCCATACCGACATCATACATGTGGTATCGGTCTCCTTTAGGACGTACATGGCCCAGATACCTTGAGTTGGTCAGCAACGGTCTGGTGTAGAGTCTAGACGAACCTGGGTAATGGGTCACTACCTACCAGTTCCCGTACCAATGTCAAGCACCCGCTGAAAGCATTCGCTCATTTTAGTGATTATTAAAATAACATTCAATCCGTCCGAAAGCGCCTAGCATAGTAATTTCTCTTACATGGAGCTTATGTTTCTCAAGCGGTGCCAGGAACAACTGGTCGTCAAAAAGGATCGTCAAATAATGGTGGCTAGCTATCACATGAGCATACGATTCCGCGGATAACGCAGAATAGTGGTTGTTACCCCAGCTCGACTGATTCTAGCTGCCGGTCGTCATTAGGAAGAAAATAGTTGGTCGCGAATCTATCGCTATGGTAGGTGCGGCCATGGCTACGACGGTACTCGAGGATACTGGATGCAATGGAGGCGGTGGAAGTTTGACTAACGGGGCGTCAGAAACGTGAAACTGCCTTTGAATTGTGAGGGGCACAAACTCTTCAGAGAAAACGGAATCGGCATCACTGAGTCCATTGACCTAAGTTGCACATTAGCCTCCATTTCGGTGCACTGCGTGGCGACCCAGGCTTACGGGACCGTCCTCTGCAGCAACCAGGACGTCCTCGCTGTGTGGTGGACTCTGCTCGTTTGTGAGTGCTGTAGACATGATGTAAGATATTTTTAAAAGAAACGTGCGGGAACAGAGCGGCGAGCCAGGTCGAGCCGGACATTGGCGAATAAATACCACCTGGGTAGGATGTAGGTACCTGTAATAATTATATTGAGTAGAGATTGAAGCCAAGACGTCATCTCACCATGCCTAGTTGGAGACAGGATGATCAGTGACTCTATTCAGTTGAAGACGAGCAGTAAGAGAGCGCGGTATCTTGCCGTACCGCGCCACCTATAAGCCAACGGCAGGAAGACCGTGTTTTAGGCATCGCGATCATATTCGTCAAAAGATGCGCCCACCGCAACACGGAAATATCGTAAAAGGAGGTTCTAGCTTGGCCTGAGACACACCTGTCGAGTAGAGTATGTAGCTGAACTCGTGAGATGTTAGACAGCCTAGCACACATGGCGTCGGTGTAGCCTTCGACTTTCCCGACCCTATGCATCTTCTCCTACAATGACCAGCCACATCATGATGCCATGTGCGAATGGCCTTGCACGCCTGAGCTGCTAATATAGCATGCCGGGGAGTTGCCGATTCTACAACAAGACACGTTGTACAGGGGTACAAACGTAATTCGAAGTATGTATGCGGCACCGCAATCGCGACGTTGGAATGCAATAGTTCGCGTCTTCGCCCTCAGCATACCTCCTAGCCCACGGCACGTCGTTCAGGTACAGTGGGACCTCGTGATACAATCCTCACATGCCTTCTTTGTCTACACGCACAACGGCAAGACCTGTAGGCTGGCATGACTGGCTGGATCTTTCGACAGCACCTCCAATGGTTTGATAATTACATTGGTTCAAAAAAGCCTTGAAAGGAAGTCCTACTCCTCATGGACAATTTCTCAGGGCATTATGAAGGCCTACAAGTCTGAATATATAAAGAAGTGACTGCACTTGTTACTGCCGTAGACGAGTTGGGATCGTTTCCAACTCGGGAGGATTGAGAAGGAATAGAGTGCGTGAGAGGAATCGTCTGGCTCTGCCATCAACGTTGAAGGCGCCAGCAATCAGCGATAGGCTGAATTGCCACCAGCGATAGCGTTGTGTCCCAAGAGGATTCCGGCCGGATTCAAATTTTCCAGCATGTAGTACAGCCACTTCTTTTTTGCACTCGATTTTGAAGGCCTGAACAATGGCCTGAAAAATTGTCCAGGAGGAGAAGGGCTTTCTTCCCAGGCTGATTTGAGCCATGTAGTTATCAAATCGTTGATGATTCTGGCGTGGAGGATGACAAGACAAGCACGTTGACATTTACTCAACATTTCACCGACGCCAACACGTCCCCGTATCAATACCATATTCCACCAGAGATCTTGCACCATACATTGAAGGATAACACATATTCACATGGGGTATTCAAGGAAGATCCGTTTTATTGATACGGGGACGTGTTGGCGTCGGTGAAATGTTGAGTAAAGGTCAACGCAACGTGCTTGTCTTGTCATCCTCATGTCAGAATCGTCAACATTAGCGACGATCCAGGCCTGAGGGGCAGGGCCAGTACCGTCACTATCGTCTTCCTCGCTGTCGCTTTCTTCAAGTCAACCTGCGCAAACTTGTAAAAATGCCGAGTACATGTTGTCGTTTGGCGTCACTTTCAGCTTTTTCGAGTTCCACCACTTGTCTTTTGCCTTTTGTTGGTCTCTCTCGGAGTGATTGGTGGACCAACATCCTGGCTTTTTGCATACATAACACTTGCCGAATTTCGAACTAGATCTTCCTTGACGTCCATAATCACGTCGTCCATATTTCCGATCTGTAAAAAGTGCTTCATTGCCATCTTTGTCGTTGGCTTTCGTCACAAATTGCATGGAGGCTTTCTTCTTATCGCGAAAAGCCCCCCTTGAATCCCCAACAACTTCCTCGAATGTCGGTTTGTTGTTGTGAATTGTCTGTTCAGCTTGGTTAAATCCTTCAACAGCAACCAACAATATCTCTCGTACTTCTGAATCCTTTGTGCTCGGGTGACTGATTGCTGAATGGAGTAATCGTAACTGTTAGATGAGTTTCTTCAGGCAATCACTTATCGTTTTATCAGGATTCTCCTTCATGATTTTCGCAAGTGTCAACTTTCGATGTTCCCTTCGATAATACTGTCGGTTCGTGCCTTCAAATTGCTGTCTCAATGCCTCCACTTTTCCTTCAAATGTGTATCCCTTTCCTTAAATCTCGTCGAGGTAGTACTCATTTGCTGGTCCGGTAAGCATTGCCGGAAAATTCTTGCCCAGATTTCTTCGGGAATTCCTCCCGACTGACATAACGCTTGGAAATCTTTGACTCTCAGTGCCAAGAAGTTATATTTCTTCACAGAATATTTCTTCTCAGTAGTAAGCGATCTCTTGATTTTCATAATTATACGCCGAACTTCAGAAGTAGCGCCTTAGCCTAGGGAATCCGTCTGTGTCTTCGGACTCAATGCTCGTCATGTCGTCATGGTGCATAGTGTGAACATGTGAAATCGGCGGAAGTACCTAATCTTTATCTCGATGGACAGTGGACCCCTCCAAAACACCCTCGCGAAAATTCTGAGTAGTGACCACGAAGAGCTTGAGTTCTACAGAGCGACCGACTCAAAGCTTGCACTGAGACATCACCGAATTACGACGTTCAAGCACGCAAACATGGAGTCTGTCATGAAGCCACAAGACAGCCAGGAAGAAGCGGCAGCGCAAGGTAGGCTGCACTGCGTCGGTGTTATTTCTATCTCAAGTTGATGTTGCTGGAGATATATAAATTTGTCAACGCCGCTAACCCGCCTTGTTAGTACAATGTCAAGTTGAGATAGAAACAACACCGACGCAGTGCAGCCTACCTTGCGCTGCCGCTTCTTCCTGGCTGTCTTGTGGCTTCATGACAGACTCCATGTTTGCGTGTTTGAACGTCGTGATTCGGTAATGTCTCAGTGCAAGCTTTGAGTCGGTCACTCTGAATATCGTTCGCGCCATAATAACGGCTGAAATATCACACCATTCACGTCCCAAATGCACTGGTGGGCAATTGTTGGATAAGAGTTGACGCGAAAATTGCTATCGAGTGTTCTCGAAAACCGTGTTGTTTTGGGGGGAAAGTGAGGGGAAACGCGACGGAGCGCCGTCCTCGATTTGGGGCCCAGTACATAGGTACCTAAGGTATGTACATAGGTCGAAAAGTCGCTCCGACTCGCACCCACCAGATGTAGGTACCTCCTACATAGTGGGTGTCCTTTTTAGGTTTCAGTGTTCACCCCACGAGTACAACGTACATAGTTTACAACTAGATTGACTCGTACGTTTTGGCATTTCCCTTCTCCCGAGTCATCATGACCTGAAAATCATACAGAAAGCAAAGTGTCCTGTCTACCGTGCCATCACTGAACTCCAAGTGCATAGTCCTCGTCCGAAACCAACCCTCTGTGCTCTCAAACAGATCTTTGCAATGCTGATACTGGCGGGCGATTCAAGTTCACCCCCCTACCGAAATTGAATCGCCAGCCAGTAGGTACTGAAAGGACAGAGTTATTCTGCCCCGGAGCTGCCAGCGATGACGCAACGCACAATTTCTCTGGCTTTGCAGCTCGTTAGTGGCCATCGAGGGCGCCAACTACGGCGGAAACGATGCAATGTCTTTACCAAACTTATTTGGTAAAGGGTCTCATGTTCAAGACAAACAGTGTAGTCGACGACTCGAAAAAGCGTAGAGCATTATCGAAGTCACGATCTGGAAAGCCTCCTCACGTGAATCACTGTGCGGAAGTGGCAGAGTTTCAATAGTGCTGCCTTCATGAAGCACTACGCGGTGTGACATTCGTCCACCTTAGTAAAGGCAACGCAAGAAACAAAAAAAAAAAAGAGGGCAAGCAAGAAGAAAAAGGTAAAGGAAAGGAAAAACAGGAACGACGGAGAAAACACCAAATATGTAGCAAAGCAACTACGCCTCACTATTCAGAATAGCTTTTGCCCATCCATGTACATATATACCAGTTATTCACCATCACTATCACCAAATATCGCCCTCAAAACATCCGCATTCGCCGTCTCCCCCTCCACAGCCTCATTCTCCTCCGGATTCACCACCACAGGCTCCCGCTGCGATAGCGAAGCAGATCCAGCCACCTGAGCCTGAGCCTGAGCCTGAGCCTGAGCCTGAGCCTGTCCTGCCAGTGCCGCTACCGGTGAGGCTGCCGGCGAAGCGACCCCAGTGTCTACCTCATGCTCTGGGTGCGAATGCACGGGTGCCCGCACATTAAAGCGCTTGCACAGCAACCGCGTTGGGTAAAAGTCCGCAACACTGCGCGTCATGGCGCCAAACATGCCCATCTTGGCAGCTTCTTCAGCGGAATCCATCCTCTTTGGTTCGGGCGTTGATAGCAAGCCGGCCTGCGGATTGCGATCGGTGTTGTTGGTGGTAGTGGTGGTCCCCGTGAATGGATCGAGTATGGTCTTGGAGGTCGTGAATCTGGATGCCATGAAGCCGGTCATGGGCTTGAAGATCCGACCGCAGTTGTAAAACTCGTTGGCTTCGCGTATGTATTCCTCATCTGTGGCGTTTGGAGACTTGTCTGGGAGGAGATGTCCGGGATTGGCTTGCGAGAGGAGGTACTTCCTGTATCGGTCTCGTTTGGCCTCATCGTCGGCGTAGGGGCCGCCTGAACTGCGAGATAGCGCTGCTGCTGCGGATTGTTGATCAAGTTTGGGAACTTGTTTCCAGAGTTCCTGTCGCCTCTCGTCGTCTGAGATGGGAGTATGGCCAGCGGGGAGTTCTCCCAGTCCGGGGGGTAAGTTTGGGTTGCCGGATACGGCAGCTAGCTTATCCCTGGCTGCCGTCGAGAGGAAGTCAAATACAGATTTGCCGGGAAGGGCCTTCTCGCCGAGAAGGGCGGCTCGAGAGCGCGGGTCTAGAGTTGATGCTTTGGCAGCATCCGCAGTTGATGTGTAAGTTGACGAAGGGCCATCTTTAGCGGACGTATCTCGGGACGATTTCCAGCCATCGGGAACGGAAGGCGGCGCATATTGGACAAGGAGAGCTGCTAAATCCTCGACAACTTTGGCCAGAACAAATCCATCAAGGGCAAGGCGTCCGTCATGGCAACGGCGGAGACTGTCGCCAGATCTGGCCATTTTTGAACGAAACACGGGCGCCTTCTGTAAGGACGGATTGATAGCCGCTTTGGCCTTTTTTTTGTTCTTCTTCTTGTCTGCGCCCATCACGCGATTATATCGAATCTTGGGACCCATCTCATAAGGGTCCTCTTCGTCCGAGCCGGTATCATTCAGAACGCCCACTCCAAAGGCACCGGTCCTGGGCTTGGTCTTCTTCTTGTTATTGCCAAACAACGATAGGCCGTTGCCTTGTTTTTGTATGCTGTAATCGTCGTTGTCTGAATCATCCTTGTCAGAATCCGCTTTCTTTGTTAGCCCTTGCAGTTTCGATTCTCCTTGATGCCCGAGTCCTTTTCTATCGGTCTTGGCGGTGAAGTGAACTACTTGCGAATCGTCCGGCGCAAACATGTACGTCGTGGTATCCGATTCAGGCGCATTGTTACCGAGCCCCAAGCGCGCATTGCGCCGTACCTTTGGACCAATGCCTTGCCCGTCTTTCCAGCCCATTTTTCGTAGCAGCTGCAGACCTTTCGTGTCGCCAGAGGCTCTGAATAGGCCAATCATGCTGCTGGCACGCATGCCATCCTGCATCGTTGACGCCCCTAAACCGGCAAATGTTCCTCCTATTTGTAATGTCTGTGCTTCAGCTGCATCCGCCAGATCTTCCTCGTCCATGTACTCTTCTGCCCGCTGCTGTATTGTCGCTGGTGTCGTGCCATCTTTCTGTTTATTCGTGCGGCTCGATACGAACGTTGATGGCGTCCAGCCTTCCTTGGAGCCCACGGTGTTGAAGTAACTGCGTACGCATCAGTATCCAGGTCACCAAAGTCGATTCCGAACACGCAATGTTCATGATGGAGAGGCATACCCCGCGCTCCAGCCTCCTGTGAATGCGCCATGGAGACGTCTTCTTCCCTTTTCATCCCTCACTTCCTGCTTCCATAGAGGAAGATAGGAGCCATCATCGCGGGCGTCAGTTTCGTTAGGCAAGGGCGTGCCGAAGAGAGCGTAGGGAGCATGGACGTCCGCCTCGAACGTCGACCGTGATCGCTTGTATGACATGACGCCGGTCAAATTATTGTCATGAAACTTTTATAGGTTTCCTCAACGGTTGCGACATGTTGTCTAGTCGCTCGGATGCCGCAACTGGTCCAAGTACGGAGCTTGTAGCAAGGAGCTGGACAGATGAGCTACGAATACCTACTGAACATACCAAACGTCAATGGAATACCGATACAACCTCGGCGCCCATGGTCTAGGTAGTCTACCTATGTACCTACGTACAGCCAGGTTAGGCAGGCGGTGAAGAAAGGCGCACGGGACGCGCATTAACATTAGTGCGAAGGCTGGGATGAAAAAAAGGCTGAAAAATTAGGTTGTAGTCAACAGCTTGTCAAAATCTTCTACTTCTCGATACGTTCCGCAATGTATGACCGGTCTCATCAACGAAGCTATGATTGCACTTGAGAAACGACGCAGACTAGGCCCAAACAGCAAATCTACCGCAGCATGCCCTTATAATCATCGCTCCAGAACCTCAAGCCGGCCTGAACCACCTCTCTCCAAAGGCAATTATCTAACGGTTCGCGCTAGCTAGTGAAGGATATTCGTCCTCTTCAGCTCCGTTGTCGCCATCTCTATCACCTCCGTTGCTATGGTCTGCATCATTTCCGTCATCACCGTCATCACCGTAATGTTCATCTTCTCCGTTTTGTCTAGCAACGTCCACGCCAATCGAGTCTTCCATGCCTATTCTGCTGTCGGCTTCACCATACTCACTTTCCCGTCGGACATGAACTGTCGAGCCGGAGATGTAGCGGCTGCAGCGGACGTCGGACCCCAGCTGAGCTTTGGGGGACAAGGGGGACTCCCGCGGAGGCTCACAGCAGGTGCCGAAGAACATGCAGGAATTCGGCAAGATTGTCTTGGTAGCAGGCTTGCAACTCCTTCGCCAGTCTTCCATCCCGAGTCGGCTTGAGATGCAGGTGCTGGGAACTCCCAGCCAGTCCACCATGCTATTTGGAACCTGCTGTGAGCCTCCGCGGGAGTCTCCCTTGTCCCCCCAAGTCTTGTCCAAGACCCAAGGGACAGCAGAAGCTCAGCTGGGGTCCGACGGCTTCACCACACTCGCTTGTCCCGTCGGTTATGAACTGTCGAGCCGGAGACGTAGCGGCCGCAGCGGCCGTCGGACCCCAGCTGAGCTTCTGCTGTCCCTTTGGTCTTGGGTAAGACTTGGGGGACAAGGGGGACTCCCGCGGAGGCTCCGGGGCGGACGCCGGAACTTGCAGGAATTCGGCAAAATTGTCTTGATAGCAGGCTTACAGCTCCTTCGCCAGTCTTCTATTGTGAGTCGGCTTGAGATGCAGGTGCTGAGCAACTCCCAGCCAGTCCACCATGTTATTCGGCACCTGCTGTGAGCCTCCGCGGGAGTCTGTCCGGGACTCTTGCGGAGGCTCACAGCAGGTGCCTAATGACATGGAAGACTGGTGAAGGAGTTGCAAGCCTGCTACCAAGACAATCTTGCCGAATTCCAGCAAGTTCCGGCGTCCGCCCCGGAGCCTTTTCCCCAGCGCACGTTAGGGGTTAGGGTTAATGGTCAGGAAGTTAGGGTTAGGGACAGCAGAAGCTCAGCTGGGGTTCGACGTCCGCTGCGGCCGCTACGTCTCCGGCTCGACAGTTCAATTCATGACCGACGGGGAAAGTGAGTATGGTGAAGCCGACAGCAGAACAGGCATGGAAGACTCAATTGGCGTGGACGTTGCTAGACAAGACGGAGAAGATGAACATTACGGTGATGACGGTGATGACGGAAATGATGCAGACCATAGCAACGGAGGTGATGGCGATGGTGAAGATGATGGAGATGGCGACAACGGAGCTGAAGAGGACGACGCTGCTGTCACTGTTGAGAAAAGGAAAGCGAAAACTAGAAATCAGGGACCTACTTGTGAAGATTAGGTGAGACTCGCGAGAGGCGCACAATAGGCTGTCACTAAGGCGTGAAAGAATCAGCTGGTGCAAGAAGCGGAGGAAGAATTAGTTTCTCAAGACGCGCTGGGGGAGTAGGTCCCTGATTTCCAGTTTTTGCTTTCCTTCTCTCAACACTGACTGGCTTTTTGCATTATTGCAGAAAGGAAACTCATGTCAGGCCGCAGCGTGAACCTGCCTCCTGGCGCCTCAAACGATTGCGGTATCGCAACCGGAGTGCTGGGCAAAAGGTGACGAGGTGAAGGGGTCGACGGTTGCGATGATGACCCCTCCAAGTTCTCTCCGCATCTTGACGATTCGCACTGTAAAAAGACCGCATTGTCGATACCAAGCACGGCGGGAGATGAGTCAACGCAGCAAGAGCCGGATAAGCATAAGCAGCAGTCACCATGCTCGGGTTCTGATCTACCACCGAAACCCACGGCTGCGCATAGATCAAGCGCGGCGAACTTACTTATTAGTACCTCGTGCGACTTGACCCCAAGTCCCAATGCTAGTGCGAGTGGTAACAGAAAAAGACGTCGCAAAACTGTTCCACTGTTGCTGGTTTCGAGTTTGAGGCTCGTCTGTTGCTGAGACTCTTTTGGCTGAGAACAGCGCGTTGCCCTACATGTCACACAGGAAGGTACATTCAGCCCACTTCGGACAATCCATCAATCACAGGGATGGAAAGACATCACCGCACCGCATGTGAACGCCCTTGGCTCGCTTGGGGCAGGTTGGAAAACAGGTCCGAGCCTAAATCATGCTTTTTTTGGTTTCCTTGTGTGTCTAGATTAGAGAGTCGGCTCATTAAGGCTCAGAGTAAGAACTCAACTCGCTGAAAATCCTCAGAGAGCTGAAGCTGTTTATTGAGTTTTGAATTAGAACTTCATCAATTTCAAACCGCAAACATCGGCCCATGCGCCCTGCAGGCGAGAACCGTACAGCGTAGTGACAAGGTCGGGAGGGCGGAAGATCCTATACGAATGTTTGGAGACGACCACGCGAAGGCAGATAGGCTCATGGTGGGCGTCAGAGCCCCCGGAACTGGTCGCCAAGTCTTCTAGCGGGTCGTTTCATTGCCAAAGGCGCGTGATGCTACCCTATATGGATATACTGTCACCGGAGGCCCTTCGGACCATAATCTCAGAAACCTAAGCAATCGCGATCAAGCCCAGACCATCTATCAAGCATTCACGCGCTCTTATGGTACAAAATGATTTTACGACGTGCTTTTACAGTGGCTGTAATCATGCGATGGGCACATAGCTATGAGTGTTGACAGCGTTCCCGACATGGGAGGCTGTGATCATACTTTGCGCATCAGCCAACGTGTAGCAGAGGCTCGCGCACTCTCCTTCCAATTGTCTGCGGCCATATCTACTGGTTGGAAAGGAGTTGTCCGGCCATTAGCTGCGTGCTTCATTGCGTCGCCACAGCGTCTGTTGAGACGCGTCTTTCAGCCTTTTTGACCGTGAAAGTGCGGATTGCTTTGGAGATCCTAGCTTGGTTATGATCGACTGGGCTTCTAGGCGCATGCTGTTAATGGTCTCTATATACAGTATGTCTTTGACGAGTAGTTGTAACTTGCGCGAATTGCTGTTCACGAGTGTCTACGATGAAGTTACGGTGGTGCAGGTACATAGGTATATCTGTTATGGGGAGAGTTGACATTTTTAGAGACCCTCTCCTATCCATGGATTCGTTGGGTATCTGCTGGCGGAATAGAATATGTACTTGGCGTACCCAAAATTCCTCTTGATTGCTGCGAAAGCCATTCCTATACCCGTCTCGTAGTCATCGACTCACAATATGGTAACCACAAGACAGTCATAAGAGCAAAGGGTCCTGCGGCGTCCTGCCTCGATGCATTATCTTGCAGGGGAGGAGCACGCGTTTCAGTTGTTGTTAACTTGTAAGCCTTTACCTAGGGTCTAGACGTGGAACCGTTTGTGATATCATATATGTATGTAGCAGTGACATCGAAACGCCCCTCATCTTCGCGTGCGACTCTAAAAATGTCTTACCATTTCGATGGCGCGACGGAGATTTGCGAGAAATCAGCCCAACTTGAGTCCCTGGCAGTCATTATTTTTCTCGCAAGACACCAGGGAATGCGGGAGCCGCTTGGGTTTGCGTCTCTCATTATGTTACATGTATCTACCTTGTGCTTGTGCGAGGGACCCTCGCTCCAGAAATTGGAATACTTCCGCATTGGCCAGTCATGGCCGAGGAATTCGAAGACAAAGGACAGCCAAGCCGCTGATGTCAGTAACAATGCAGTCCGGGAGATGAGCGAGACAGCGAGAGTCGAGACAGAGTTGCTCTCTCACGAGTCACAAAGCAAGCTGTCCCTTGGCCGACGCAGCCTGGTGGATACCGTGACGCTGCATCCGTCGAGGAGTTTCGTTGCATTCAGCTGCCGCCTCGCATGTGCTCCGTATTTCTCATGCATGTTGCGTCTCTTACATTGTGTCGATGATTCGATGTCGTGCGCGTCGAGTTTACGTAGTGAGCGAATAAAGATAGGTACACAAGCTGTGCTGCCGCCCTAAGGCTGATTGATTGGTGACTGTTCATCATAGCAGAGCCTTGAACAGCATCTGATTTCTTACTCTGCGTTATTCCCAAGGCAGAAAAGAACATCACCCTTCCAGAAAGAAAAGCCAGCCGTCGTCCCGGTACCCGTAACCCAACCGTGCCGTGTGGCGGTGGGCAGCCCGTGGTTGCAACAGCAGCGCTTTAGTTGCGGAGAGCAAATTATTATTACACGACGCATGACCTCGCAGCTCTTTTTGTCGCCCGGTCCGGATAAGGGCTTCTTCGCGGTGAGAGTGCTTACAGAGCTGTGAGCCTGTGACCCTTTTCCAATCTTGAAGTTCTCGTCCGTCACGTCCGTCACGTCTGTCAAGCCCTCTGATCGTGTTCTCGCGACATCGTACCCATTTTCCTCGTCTTCGTTACGGCTGCCGCTGGCTCCCAACCGCAGCGCGTCCATCGGCCATCTCTGCCCAAGCTGCCCAGCCCAAGGCCAAGGACACATGAGTCGAGTGGCCTTTTGCCTGGTCGCAACGGTGAGAAGACAGGACCAGCAGCCATGATGGCCACACGCCAAGCCCCCACCGAGCACCATCACCACCGCCATCGGCTTCAACGTCGGCGGCAGAGTGAGACCTCATCTGCAACGACGTATCGGCCCCCGTCCATCAAGTCGCTCATCTCTCTGATTTCCATCAAGGCCGGCGTGTCCGGAGCTGTCCACGGTCGTGCCCAGCATTCAACACCACCTCAACGTGATGGCGCGATAGACAGTCGACCATCGTTGCCGGTTGGAGGGCAGACAGTTGCCGGCGTTGCCGCACCGGCCAGTGGACGCAGTGGACGCAGTGGACGCAGCTCATCGACGGTGGTTCAGCCCCTGCGGCGAGCCCCGTTCAGTCGCCAGTCTCGCCAGTCTCTTGCGAGCGGCTCCACCGGCCCATCGCCCAACGCCCGAGCCAACGCACATCAAGGCCCCGAAACCCCCCAAACTCATCTCCAGGGGGCCCCCAAAACCCTCGCCTCCAGTTCTCATCTCAAACGGCTGCTTCCACAGCAACTGCAACAGCAACAGCAGCAGCAACAACAGCGTCACCACAACCGCCGTCCATCTGCTTCAAAGGCCGATACCACGCCCGCTGCCTCTCGCCCTATCCAGGAGATCCTGCCCCATCATGATTACGAGGCTTCGCGCCTAGCATCTTCTTCGCAATCCACGCGCTTCTCCCGCAGAGGTCGCACCCCGTCCTCTTCGACGACAAGGGGCGCCGCTGCCGCCGTCGCCGAGTCCTCGACGGGACCCTCGTCCACCACCGCCCAATCGCTTCAATCCAAGATTGTCGCCCGCTTGTCCTCTCAACGGCATCATCGTCAACTTCATCCCGCAGTCGACATGAGTCCTTCGGCCGTCACCACCATGAATGGCAGTCCCTCTGTCGCGCCCGCATCCCATGGTGCTCCTCAAGATGCTCATCCTGCCCCGCAGCCAGCCAGCAAGCAGACGAGATCACGCACCACTATTCCCACTCAGTCTGGCAAATGGATTCTCGGCAAGACCATAGGTGCAGGTAGTATGGGCAAGGTGAAGCTGGCTCGCAAAGAAGATGGCAGTGAACAGGTTTGTGCCAATCGTTTTCTGTTTCCTCCCTACTTCTCTTCGTCCCTGTTTTCTTCGTCTTGACGGCCAGTCCCGAGAACAATGATTGTACAGCTGTGCCACTCCATTGCCTCACAAGCCGCTATCTGGTGGGCAATCTGTGCTGGATGGCAGATCAATCACCCTTCTACATTGCCCATGCACGCGCTGACACAGTTCAATTTGCTCGCTTGACAGGTCGCTTGTAAGATTGTGCCCCGCGGCTCGACGGAAGAACACCCGACTCGCGCAGACAAGGAACGAGCCGATCAATCCAAAGAAATACGAACAGCGCGCGAGGCAGCCATCGTCACTCTCCTGAACCACCCCCACATTTGCGGCATGCGAGATGTCGTGCGCACCAACTACCATTGGTACATGCTCTTTGAGTACGTCAATGGGGGCCAGATGCTCGACTACATCATCTCTCATGGAAAACTCAAGGAGAAACAAGCCCGGAAGTTTAGTCGTCAAATTGCGAGCGCGCTAGACTACTGCCACCGGAATAGCATCGTCCATCGCGACCTCAAGATTGAGAATATCCTCATTAGCAAGACTGGCGACATCAAGATCATTGATTTCGGTCTTAGTAATCTATTTTCTCCGCGCGGATACTTGAAGACCTTTTGTGGCAGTCTTTACTTTGCTGCTCCGGAATTGCTACAGGCCAGGGCATATACCGGACCCGAGGTTGATATATGGAGTTTTGGCATTGTTCTCTACGTTCTCGTTTGTGGTAAGGTTCCTTTCGACGACCAGAGTATGCCTGCTCTTCATGCCAAGATCAAGAAAGGCTTGGTTGATTATCCTAGCTGGCTTTCAAGTGGTGAGTAATCGTGGCTCTTTTCTTTTCCCTCCTAATCTTGATCTTCTATTGTTGCCTTTTATGTATAATTGTATCGCCAAGGCAACACCACAATAACCTCAGCTAATTCCTGCTGCCACAGAATGCAAACAACTTCTTTCTCGAATGCTCGTGACCGATCCAAAGCAGCGGGCCACCATGCAGGAAGTGATGAACCATCCATGGATGTTGAAGGGTTACAATAGCGCCCCGGAAAATCACCTTCCCATTCGCGAACCCTTGGACCACCCTCTAGACGCGGACGTGATCCATGCCATGCAAGGGTTCAATTTTGGGTCTCCAGAAGCCATCAGAGCCCAGCTCACTAGGATCATCGAATCAGAGGACTACCAGCAGGCCGTCAAGCTGTATCAGCGTGAACGAGAGCTCCCTGCGCCCGTCAAAGAGACCGAAAAGAAACGAGGATTTGGCTTCGACTTTTACAAGAGGCGCAACTCTTCTAATAGCAGAGACACCTTGACAGGCCCGAGCACCGATACGCTGCAGCTGGGACATGATCCCATGTATGCATTTAGTCCACTGCTTTCCATCTACTATCTTGTCAAGGAGAAGCATGATCGGGATCCTGCCATGGTAGTCCCTGCACCTACATCCGCGGGTTCATCACGTGAAAAGGACAAGATTCGAGAGAAAGAGAGAGAACGGGAAAGAGAAAGGGAAAAGGAAAGGGAAAGAGAAAAGGAAAGAGAGAAAGACCGTCTTCGTGGGCGTGATCGTGAGCAGGTGGTTGAAGCCGTGCCTGAGCTGGCCGCTCCACAAGCTGCCCATACCAACGCATCTGCTTTCGAAATGCCTGGCGAAAAACCGACAGGTGGTCGGTCACGGCCCCGAGCCCGCACACACGGCGAAGATGATGCACCAGAGTTGGCGAGACCTCAAGTGCCGACTGTGCCAACTGTGCCGACTGCGCCGCCGCCACCCGAGACCAAGGTGGAACAGCTACAGAGGAAAGAGGGCGCTGCTGCAGGTTTACTGAGGAGGTTTAGCACTCGTAAGCGTAGGGAGCCCGAGCGCCTGGATAAGGACCGATCTCATCCTCCCATGGTCCAAGTTCACTCACCTTCTGATCCGACAACCACCGGTACGCCGTCAACGCCTAAGAAGAGCTTCAGCATCCGTCGCGGCCGGAGAGATCGAGACGAGGTCTCTGTACCCACCGCTCGATCGGGCAGCAGCCAGCCTCACCATAGCAGCCTTCTCAGCCCTCCGATGAGTGCTCAACCCGGCATGAGAGAATCCCGCAAGTCCGGCTTAGGTCGATCCACGAGTGTCAACTCTGCCGGCATGCGTCATCGCGATGGCGGTCGGGCGCTCAAAGAGCTGGCACCAACGAGCGAGTCGGAACAATCAGTATCGAATGACCAACAAGGATTATCGCAAAGAGGACACGGCCACTCCCGTTCGGTTTCCATGCGAACAAAGTCCCTTGGCCATGCCCGCCGCGAGAGCATCCAACGGCGCCGCATGAAGCGCGAGAACATGCCGGAAGCAGGCGTTCCCGAAGAAACAGATCTCGAGCCAGAACACAGCGGAGTCTCAACAGATCGTCTGGACAGCGCCGAACTAGCGAAACCTGTTTTCCTTAAGGGTCTTTTCAGTGTCTCGACAACGTCTGGCAGGTCGGTGCCCGCCATCCGCAGCGACATCAGACGAGTCCTCAAACAACTCAATGTCGACTTCACCGAGATCAAGGGCGGCTTCGCCTGCCGGCACACCCCAAGCATTGACCTCAACAAAGTCCAAGATCTCCCCGTGAGCCCCGGCCACCGCCGCCGCTTCAGTCTCGGTGGCTTAATGCGCAACGACGACCGAGATGAATTACGAGATTTTGAGCGCGAGCAGCAACGCCAACCGACGACGGCCCCTCGCACGCCTGCCCGATCAGATCGTGACCGCACAGAGCGTGACCGTGACCGAAGCTACTCCAATTCGGAAACGTCGGTGGATAGCATCCCTCGCCGCCATGGAGGCACTAATAGACGAGTCCCCGGGGAGACGAGCACGCAGGTGCAGAGCGACTTGGGGGAGAGTATGATTCTAGAGTTTGAAATCTTCATCGTCAAGGTCCCCTTGCTGTCGCTGCATGGGATTCAGTTCAAGAGGATGACGGGAAACACGTGGCAGTTTAAGAATATGGCGGATCAGATCTTGAGGGACCTGCGACTTTAGGTTTAGGGTCTCTTTGTTGTTTCGCGACACGCGGATTTGCCAGCCAGCCATCACATCGCACCGGTGGGCCCCTTTCCGCCACTTTCCTTGCTTGCTTACTTCTTTCTTCTTTCTTCTTTTCTGCGGCAGGGCGTTTATCGTCCCTGTGCTTCAAAGATGATGAGGCTTTGATGGGAAGAAGCCGAAGTAATTTGGGTGACAGGGTGGGAAGGTGAGAAGAGCGGAAAGAGAGGGAATTTTGGGGGGGGCAAGCTGGACTTCACTGACGAAAGCGTTTTCCATTGAAAGAAAAAAGGCATCAGCATATTCATACACGGCATGTCTAGCGTTACCGACTTTTGCTGTCGCGTTCTTGCATCTCTGTTTTGTTCCTTTTTTTTTCTCTCCCTCAAATTCATATGTTTTTGTGTCGTTCTCATGTCATCTGTTTTCATGTTCCTTTGTTTCAATGCATCATTCCGCACTAGTCACTGCTTCTTTAGTTTCTTCTCTGGCGGCGGCGGCGGTGGTGGTGGTGGGGGAAGGGGGGCTTTTCGTTTTTCCCTCTTCTTCATCGGGGGGGGGGGGGGGGGGGGTTTCCAAGAGCATAAGTACAGGAAGCAAGTAAGCAAGTAAGCCGGCGCGGGGATATGATGATTTAGGTTTTTTTTTTTTTGACTTTTGAGTTTCTCTGTTTTTCTGTGTTTTTAGAATTGGGTTGGTCGTTGTGTTTACTTGTAGGAAGCATTTATCATTGTCACATAGGAGATGAGAGGTAGCTACGTAATGAAGATGACGCGATGAGTGTGGCTTTTTAGTATTTACAAGAGTGACTCCTTTTGTTAGGAGGGAAAAAGAGAGAGAATAAGACTTCACGGGACATGTCATCCAGTGCAGTGCCTGGTGGTGTAAAAACGGGGCGAAAAGTTGTCTTAGAAGCGTTGAGCATTATCACATTGTCACATGGAGATATGATGGGTAGCTATGTGGTGAATGGCGCGATGAGTGCGGCTTTGCATAAAAGTGACTTTCTTTTCTTTTTGACAGAATGAGACACCACGGCAATGTCATGATGCTGCAGTGCGGTGCAGTTGATGGTGCAAGATAGCGGCAAAAAGTACCTCCTAGGAGGTACATACTACTAGTCGACTCCGCTTTGGCGACGTTGGGCGCCTCAAAATTCGGAAGCACCGTCTAGGGTAAGCTCATCAAATTGACTTTCAACGGTCGAACACGTCAACGGGCGGTGCCTTCCATGACGCCGGCCAGCGAGGCTGATGGATTGCGGGCAGTTCGTCGACGCTCATTGGCTGGCCGCGGTGTTTGGCTGTGCGGAGGCACCCACCACCACACAAGTCCGACTTGTGCACCTCACAGCCACAACCATCTCAACCCCGACCACCACCAAACGACGCGGCCATCACCAAAGCCTCGTCGCATCGTCCATACGAGTCTGCGACCGACAACTGCTCTGCGCCCTCGCAAAGCAGTCCTTCTCATCAACTTCGAGCGAAGGTATTTCCGAATCTGCTTTTTGCGCCACGTCCCGCTCCCGTGGCCGACACCTACGCGCATTGAGCATTTGGCCATCGTGACTCTTCAACTGCCTCCGCTCTCGGGAAAGCCGCTCTTCGCCCTCGCTTCCGCACACAAACATCGCCCGTGGAGGAAACGTGGTACCGCGGGGCCTGTGCTGCCCATATACGATAGGGACCCTAAACGCAGCGCCACAACGGTTGCTCAGCTTTCCGCCGACGGCTTTCTGCCCACGGCCATCTTCCGGAAAACTCAGCGTCCATACGGCAGAGGCTCCGATTCTCGCCCAACCGCTACTCAGCCGACCACCGAAGATCTCTCACGAGCAGTATAACATATGAATTATCTGATCTGGGACCAGGACTTTGATTGAGAAAAAAAGCACGCTGCACTGCCGGTCGATTTCGCTGTCCGATTGCCCATCATGATGCCTTCTGCACATGTCTACGGACATCATCAGTACAACCCTCAAGGTGATGCCCATAATTGGATGCACCAGCAAGCATCTCATCACCAGCAGAATCATGTGTCTGTGGCTCAGCAGCAAGCACAGCAAGCACAGCAGGCTGCTCAACAGGCTGTCCAGCAGCAGCAGCAGCAGCAACAACAACAACAACAACAGCAGCAGCAGCAGCAACAACAACAACAACAACAGCAGCAGCAGCAGCAGCAGCAGCAACAACAACAACAACAACAGCAGCAGCAGCAGCAGCAGCAGCAACAACAACAACAACAACAACAGCAGCAGCAGCAGCAGCAACAACAACAACAACAACAACAACAACAGCAGCAGCAACAGCAACAACAGCAGCAGCAGGCTTCTCAGCAGGCACAGCAACATCAACATTTCAACCGTATGGCTGGGAGTCACGCCGCTCCGGTGGCTAACAATACCTTGGGCGGAAATCACGTGCAAGATTCAGGCCATGATCATATTTCGGAGGACAACAGGCGGACCATGGCTTACATTGCAGATCTGCTCAACGAAAAGACGAGAGAAGCTGCTTTACTGGAGCTCAGTAAGAAGCGAGAACAGGTTCCCGAATTGGCGCTCATTCTGTGGCATTCCTTCGGTACGTATTCTCGGATCTTGAGTGGGAAGAGGAGTGCGAGGCACGCTCCGGACAAGAGTAGTTGCTAATCTATCTACGCTCTGTGCGCTAGGTGTCATGACGTCTCTGCTGCAGGAAATCATCTCCGTCTACACCCTGCTCAACCCCTCGCAGTTGACGGCCGCTGCATCGAACCGAGTCTGCAATGCTTTGGCATTGCTGCAGTGTGTGGCGTCGCACAACGAAACCCGAACGCTGTTCCTAAATGGTATGGCTTTTCTCTCTTTTCTCGCCGCAGTCAAGTCCGATAGGATGTGGCTAACGATGCGTGCCACAGCTCATATTCCGCTCTTCCTGTATCCTTTCCTCAATACTACGTCGAAATCGAGGCCCTTTGAGTATCTGCGGCTCACGAGTCTTGGCGTCATTGGCGCCTTGGTCAAGAATGATTCATCCGATGTCATCAACTTTCTTCTCACCACAGAGATAATACCTCTGTGCCTTCGCATTATGGAGACTGGCTCTGAGCTTAGCAAGACTGTCGCTATATTCATCGTGCAGAAGATTTTGTTGGATGATAACGGACTCAACTACATCTGCGCCACGTATGAGCGGTTTTATGCAGTCGGGACCGTGCTGAGCAATATGGTCGCTCAGCTCGTGGAGTCGCAGACCGCCAGACTTCTCAAGCATGTCGTGCGCTGTTTTCTCAGGTGAGTTTGGCTGCAATGAGTCTTGTTTGCCCAGTCAGACCCCAATTCCATGTGGTCGCATGCGTCATTAGAGCAATTGTCTTGTTTTCATCAGGATCCTGCGGGTCGCTAACTTAGGCTATCGGATGTAGACTCAGCGATAATGCTCGCGCTCGCGAGGCCCTACGACAATGCCTACCTGAACCACTTCGCGATGCCACATTCTCTTCAGTCTTGAGAGACGACGCCGCGACCAAGCGATGCCTAGCACAACTACTTATCAATCTATCAGATAACGTTGTCGATCAGAATTCGCAAGGCATGCCCAACATGTAAATCGAGAACGAATAATCGCGCGACTCTCGAGGCGAGAAGAAAAAATCGCACTTTCTCGCTGCACGACTTCACATGAAGTCTGATGAAGAGTTTGTCAAATGGAAAACAGAAATGGCATGGTACGCTGTTTTCATAATGTCTACAAGGAGTATTCGGACTATCTTGAGGGATCCAAAGGCGAACACATCATGTTTGCCGGACGTTTATTTTATTTTATTGTTTGAGCGGAGCAACTACACCACAGGCGAGCCAAGAGAAGAGGCCGATACCCCATGAATGGGACAAGAATCCACACAAATTACCAAACAGAGGAGGAGAACGGGACACCAACCGGCTTCAAAGGCGGAATGAATGCATGGAGAAGGGCAGATAACGAAGAAGAGCATGACTTGCATTTGATACCCAGTGGCTGACAATCTACCGTCATTGTTCGGTAGCTCGTGGAAGATCATATCTTTCTTCATCTCTCTCTCTGCACATATCCTACTGGAAGGAGACACGGCCATGGCCAAAAGAGTGTGCCTGGGCCTGAATACGAACGGATGTCCCTTCTCCGTCCGACAGTTTTCTTTATTTCTGCCTCTTCCCCCCGCGGCTCGCCACTTCAGTGTTCACGCAAAAGTCCCTTTTTGACTCTGGCCTGAGTCCATTGCCCTGTTTTTGTTTTCACATATCTGGAGTCTGGGCTTGGAAAAAAAGGAGAAGGAGGAAAATTACAGTGCACGATCCTTTGAGGGCCCCCAGACAGAACAGGAGCCCGCCTGCGTCACTATTGTCGTTGTTCAACCCGAAACGGCGCTTTCTTTTGGTCCGCTCATGTTTTTCTCCCCACCGCTGCCATTACTCGTCACTCGTCATTGAAGCGCGGCACAGCGGCTGTGTTTTTTGTCGGCGCGCGAGTTTTTCTCTGTATCCTCATTCTTATAGTTATCTATATAGTTTCCCCGTTTTCCATGTTCTTTTCTTTTCTCCCTCGGAGTCGGTCGGTCGGTCTTTTTTAAGTTTTGTCGATTTGTTTTCTAGACATGACTTGATGCATTCATTCATTCGTTCATTCGTTCATCTGTTCATCTGTTCATCTGTTCATTCATCGGCCGATAAAAGTCGGGAACCCACCCAATAAAAAAAATACTACGCTGCTTAGGAGAAAGAAATGGAAAGGGACAGAAAGGAATGGAAAGGCAAGGCAAGGCAAGGCACGGAAAGGAAAGGAAAGACTAGGGAAGGAAATGAAAGAAAAGGCGTCCATTTGTAGGCAGGAATAAGGAAGGAAGGAGTTTAGTGGCGTTTGATCATGTTCGCCCCCCCTCACCTCTCTTTGTTCGCTCTTGTTATCATCAACATATTTTCTGATTTGATTTGAATGAAGGGACTTGTTTCGCGAGGAGGTGTTTTTTTGCTTTACACTAGTTCTCACTTTACATACTGTCTATGTGTCATTCGTCTGCCTGTGCTGTTTTGTGTTTGTGTTTCTGTTTCTGTCTCTGGTTTGTCGTAAGTAAAATGTGGGAGCAAGGCGGGATGCGGGATGCGGGATGCGGGATGCGGGCAGCGGGCTAGGGGGTCACGATGGAGAAGACTGCCCTTTTTCTTTTCCGACTGGTCTGGTTTCAAGTTTTTTTTACATTCAGGTTAGGTGTTCTTCTGATTGTCATGCTTCGTCTTGGGCTCGTGAGTCGTTCTGAGGAGGGGATTCCGGATTCCATATTCCGGATCTCGGTAAGTCTGGAAGCGCTGCGTGGGCTCACAGCCTCACAGGACCCAGGGCCAGGTTGGGTGGCAGGGATGGAAAGGAAAGTGATGGAAAGGAAAGTGATGGAAAGGAAAGTGATGGAAAGGAAAGTGATGGAAAGGAAAGTGATGGAAAGGAAAGTG